>LOEQ01005058.1:109572-122586 GCA_001685075.1 Bramus lutescens | reverse complement strand
CAGGGAGAGCAAGTCAGAGGCCAAAGCCTGGCCAAACAGGTGTGGACTGTCCCGGCAAAAGATCAAATATAAAGGTATAAATACTCAAATAGACCCAATTTTAAATTCTATATTGAATGTGACTTTAAATTTAAATTTTTATGTGTCAAACATTTTATACATTCTTTTACCATGTGGCATATATATAACTGACGAATTATATTTATTTTTATACATAATTATCAAATATAATTTGTGTTTGTTATAAATGCATATATAAAATCTATATAATATTCATTAATAATTAACAAATATTTGTTATATATGTATACTTGTGATTTATACATATGTCATATGCATTATTTAATGAGGGAAATAGTTTCTATGATATAGCTCATTCGGTAATTATGCAATTGTGTATGCATTTGACTTATGAACACAACTATAACATTACTAAGCAGCATAACCATAGGGCAGTATATTTATAGATGTGTTTTATCTTTTAACAGATGGTCATATAAGAAACTTAAATGTACATGGGAAGCTTCAAATTAATACAAGTTCTTCATCAATGGATGAAGAAAACTAGCAAATTATTTGAGTACTACTAAACACTCATACATACCGTATGAAAATTATTTTGAAAAGCAGAGATCCCATTCCTCACATGTTACATAAATGTATATATGTATATGTGTGTATAAATCATATCCTATTTTCCTCAAAATAGTAAGTTGCCTAAATTTTATGAGAGCCAGTCATGTGATACATGTACCCATTGCTACTCTACTTTTATAATTTAGGCTAAGCAAAAGCAATGATGCTATGGCAGCAATAATTTCCATGTATATTGTTACTTATGAATTTATATAATATTCCAATAACTCTCAAGTCAAGTGGGAATTAATTATGACACATTATATTTTATTTTAACATGTATATTTCTGTAGGAGCTCATTGTTTTTGTATTTCTCATTAAACATTTTATTTATTATTTTTTGATCACGTTCTTCACTTACTCAGTTTCTTCAAGTTCTCTTCACTTCCCTGCCTTCTCAACTGCATGTTCTTCCTCTCTCTTTTTCTCTGACTCAAATAAATAAACACCAAAAGACAATAGTTACCAAAACAAATAAATTAAAATCCAATAATGCCAAACATCGCAATACAGTAACAACAAAATAAAATAAAAATCATACACCATGCAGAACAACAGTAAAAGCACAGAGTCATGGAGTCTGCTGTTTTGTGTTATCCAGTTAACCCTGGGTAGGGGATCTGCTTTTGAATATGCTGACTTGCCTAATGAAACTCCACTGGAAAACCCTGATTTTCCCTTTTGCATTGGGTATCCTGGTTAGAGTTAGAACATTGTGTTACTTCCCCTTCTCACTGCTTGGATTTGTCTGGATTGAACATGTGCAGGTCTTGCATATGCTATCACAGTCTCTATGAGTTCATATTGGAGTGTCTTAAAGTTCTTGTTCTGACTCTCTTTTGGGTCTGCCTAGATAATTCTCAGCATTTCATTACCCAATACCCACACCTGCCTTGGTTATGCTTTTGGGACTGTGTATGACCCTGATCATGATATAAATAATGTTTGTGTAAGCTGAAACATCAAACTAAAATAACAAGAGGAAGCCTAAATACAAAGTAATTATCACTTGACATCTTGACCATGCTGCTGAGCTCTCAAATATGACAGATAACTTTCCTTGGGATACCTTCCCTTGGAAGATCCATCCCTACTTGTTATTTCCTACTAGGTGTCTAACCTCTGTGGTTATGTGAATGATAGCCTTATGATCACAAGCTTATCAGTTAGCACCCTTATATAACTGAACATATACACTTTTTTCCTGTGTTTGGATTACCTTACTCACAATTATTTTCTTAGAGGCACAATCTATTTACCTGCTAATTTCATGATTTTTTTAAGAGCTGAGTGAGATTTCATTGAGTAAATATGTTACTCAATATACACACAGCTGTTTACAATTTCTGACTATTGTAAATAAAGCTGCAATGAACAGGTCTGAACAATTGCCCTTATGGTAGGATAGACTGCATTTGAGTAAATACCCAAGAGTGGTATAGCTGGTTTGTGAGGTACATTGATTCCTTTCTGAAAAACTTCCATATTGATTGCCATGGTGGCTATACAAGTCTGTATTGCCACCAGCAATGGAAGAGTGTTCCCCTTATTGCCCACTTGTCAATATGAGCTTTCAATTATTTTTTATTATACAAGCCTCCAGAAAGCTGTAAGATAAATTCACAAAATAATTTGTTTGCATTTCTCTGATGGCAAACTTTCTTTAAGTCTAAATTGGCTTTCTGGATTTCCTCTTAGAAGATTTGTCATACCTTCCTGTGAGTTCAAGCCTACTCCGTACTTTTCTTCTACCTTATTCAAATTTTCTGGTCTTATGTTGAAACATCTGACCCACTTGAAGATGACTTTTGTGCAGGTGATAGATATCAATCAAATTTTTCTCCAACATGTGAATATCACGCTTGGCCAACAAGATTTGTCCCTTCCCCAGTTATATTTCTGGCATCTTTTCACATACCAAGGGACCATAGTTGTGGGTTTATGCCTGGGCTTTCAATTTGATTTCACATATCAAAAATATTATTCAATGTCATTATCAGGCTATTTATTATTATGTATAATATATAGTTATTATATATAACTCAGGTTATTTCTATAACTCTATAATACAACTTGAAAACTGAGATTGTATCACCTCCTACATTCCTTTTATTATTGAAGGTAGTTTAGCTGGATTTTTGTGTTTTCACATAAAGATAATGTTTTGCTTTGGTTTTTGGATTTTGGTTTTGATTTTTTTTTATTTCTGTGCTGGAATTTTGATGGGGACCAATGATTACTGAGGATCTTTCCATTTTTTGATACCTTTTTTAAATTTATATCTTCAGTGTCTTAAAGTTTCCATTATATGAGTCTTTTACTTGCTTGGTTAGATTTATGCGAAGATAATTCTTTTTGCTATTGTGAAAGATAGCATTTCTACAATTTATTTCTCACTATATTTCTGATTTATGTTTAAAAATGTTACTGATTTTGTGGGTTAATTTTTATACTTCTATTTTTCTTAAAATGTCTCTCAGCAGTAAATATTTGTTGGGGACTCTAAGTTCTCACATCATCCTCAAATAAAAATAAAGATACTATGATTTACTTCTTTCATATGTATATCCCCTACATTGCTATCATTTGTCTCCTTCCTCTAGATAAGACTTAACCTACTATATTGACTGGGAATGAAATAGGAAAAATGTATACCCTTATCTTTTTCTTGATTTTAGCGAAAATGCTTTGTTTTGTCTCAGTTTAGAATGATGTTAGTCATGGACTTATTGTAAATTGCCCTGAGATATCTTCTTTTATGCTTAGTTTCTCCATGACTTTAATAATGAAAGAAAGTTGGTTTTAATCAAAGGCTATTGGTGTTTTAATTAATTGATTACAGTTGTTTTTGTCTTTCAGTCTGTTTACATGTCAGGTTATGTTTTCTGATATATANTATATATATATATATAGAATGATACGTATATCACTGGATTAAGACCAATTTGTTCATGATGAGAAATCATTTTGATATTTTCTTGAATTTTGTTTCCAAGTATTTTATTGAGAATAATTGAATATGTGCTTATAAGAGATATTGGTATGTATTTGTTCTTTTTCTTGTCTTTGTGTGGTTTTGTTATTACAGTGTATGTGACTTCATAAAAGGAATTAGATCATGTTTCTTCAAGTTTTGCTTTGAAGAATAATTTAAATAATATTGGTATTAGTTATTTCTTAGAAAGATCTGGTAGAATCCTGTTGATGGAGGTTATTTGTTCAATCCTGACTGCTCAGACACAAAATAACCACACAGAAACTATTATTTGCAATACTGTTTGGCCAATAGCTTAAGCATATTCTATCTAGCTTTTATATCCTAAACAAACCCATCTCCATTAATCTGTGCATCACCACAAGGTCATGGCCTACTGACAAAATTTTGGCAGGCTTCCATGTCTTCCTTGGCTGCTACATGACTTTTTCCTGACTCCACCTAATTTCTCTCTATATATCTGTTCGGAATTCCTGCCCAGCTTTACTCTGTAAAGTCATTGTCTGAAATCAGTTTCTTTATTAACCAATGGCAATAAAACTTATTCGTGGAATACACATGGGAATCCCACACATCTCCCACTTTGTGTCTATATAAAAAAGGAGGTTTTAACTGTCACATAGCAAGATTGCATACAAGAAAACAGTTATCAACCAAAATTATGGTTATAATATTTATATCTACTTTATCTTCTATTATAAATAAGGAAAATATAACTATAACAATCTATTCTTCAGCTCCATCAAAGACCCCAGAAGGATATAATATTACCTAAACTAACAGGAAGTGCATTCTAAGGAACTTCCAAAACTTTAGGAATGACAGAGACATCTCACTGTCTGGACAGTCAACCAAAGATCTTTTGTAACATTGGGGCACCCATCTTCAGCCTACAGACCCATAGTATACAGCAGACCTTTCTATGAAGCAGGAAACTTGAAGTTCTGTTCTACCTTGTAATGGCAAAGACCATATGTTGCTTTCTTCTGTGTCATGGGGAATGTTTGGCAGATGCTTTCATAAAGCAGGAACACCAAAGGACTGTCTCACCTTTATGGAAATTCATCATCATTTTTCTATGGGTCCTGCATGTCCAGTTCATAGAGCATGACATCAAGTAGTTCAGGCAAGAATAGTTGCTTGCCCAAATGGCTAGCAAACTCCATAAGGAGACTCTTCAACGGCCATCATTTATCTGAAATAGATTGGTGCTGCCAGGAGCAAAAGTGTCTCATTTTCAGGAGAAATCCTAAGTTCTTAAAACATTTTAAATGTCATATTTTATTAGTTTGTGAAAGGTTTGAATAAAACCTATCCATCTGAAATATAGCTCTGTAAAACTATGAAACCTAACATGGCTACAAGCTTGATTATTATAGATGATTATCTATTAACTTGTATTTTTAATTATACATTGCATTTTTAAATGAGCTGCACAAACACAATACCTTAATCAAGAGCAGAAATATACATATAACAAAATTGACCTTAAAGTTGTATCAATAAACCAAGATCCATACCAATGCAAATCTCTATAGCATACAACCTCTTTAATGTAAACAAACATTTAGAGAATTTGGGCATAGATTTCTTCAAACTACTTCCTGCATTTTGTTAGATGAAGTATTTTTCTGGGGAGGGGCATTCAAAGAGATCTTTCAGAGGGTCTTGTTCTATCAAACCACATTAGTCCAGAAGGAATCCACGGGTTCTCATCCTCTGTGGAAACAAAAGTAGAATGTCTTTTCCAAAGCAACATATACTTAGACCTAAATTTTGAAGTCAAGATTTCTTTAAAATACATATGTTGGTTTAGCTTAGCAGCCCTTACAGTGAAATGTCTCTTTGTACTTAGCTCATTCACAGTCAAAAAATTAGAAAAAAAAACACAATAATATACATAAGCCAGACTCTGTGTGTATATTCCAGTTTTATGTGGCTTATTTTTTACTCTATTAGTTTTTGCAAGTTTAATATTTATTTTATTATCTTTATTCCACTAACCTATAACTGTCTATACTCTGTCTCTTTAAAGACTTTGCTTTTTTAATAAAATCATTTACTTATTTTTAAAACTTTCTACACTCCTTTCTTCTCTCTCACAAGCCTACATACATTTTTCAAACACACTGTGACCCATTCAGAGGTTTATTTCTACTTTAATCAGTCTTTATTGCATATTTGTAATTTTTTGGACCAGGAGCACTTTTAAAATTGTAAGCAGATTAGTTGTAGCAGCTATGGATGCTGACTACTCCTCTCTCCACCTTTCAATATAGCGGCGCTAGTTCACCACCAGCTCTGAGACTGCCAGGTGAGAGCTGCCCTCACTACCTAAACTCTGAGTAGCACCAATCAGCATATAAACCTTTTTAATCTGAGTAAGAGATAAATCTGCCATGCAATGCATGCACTGCATGGCCTGGAAATATTTCTGTGTATGGTGGCAGGAATCTGCCATGCTCTCCTGCCTGTACACAGACAGAATCCTGCAATGTTCCCAGGCAGGGGGAACAAAGTGAAGGCCATAGTCACAAGTACTTTCCTCCATTACCCAAATGGGCACACAAGCATCGATACCTGAAGTGGGTAGAGGGCATCAGCCCCAAATATTTTAGACCATTTTGGTATGCCATTCTGTAGGAGGCTGCTTGTTCATGTCCCTGCTCTCCAGACCAGAAATAATCACTCAGAAACTATATGAAATTCCTGTTCAGCCAATAACTTAAGCATATTTCTAGATAGCTCTTATATCATAAACTAATCCATCCTCATTATTCTGTGCATCACATTAGGTCATGGCCTACTGGCCAAGTTTCAGCAGGCTCCAATGAAGACATCTGTCTCCTGCAGCAGCTACATGGCTTCTCCCTGACCCATGACTCTGTCTAATTTCTTTCTATATCTTTATTCAGTTTCTTCCTGGCTTTAATCTGTTAATCCATTGGCCAAACACAGCTTATTTATTAACCAATTATAATAAAAATATACTCACATTATATATGGGGGCATCCTACATCATAATTCTTAGAATGTTTAATAAACTCCTTATAATATCTGTCTGGACATAAGCTTCTTGGATTCTTTGTTATTTGTTTGGGAGATTTTTTAAAGCACCACTTATATTTTACTATGGATATGGATCTGTATAAATTTTAGTTCATTTTGATTACCTTTCATGGATCATTGAATGGCTAAGATTAATAAGACAAATGATAGCCTATGCTCTCAAAGATGTGCAACAAGGAGAACCTTCCTCCATTGCTGATGGGAGTTCAAACTTGTAGAACTATAGAAATAAATATGGGGGTTCTTCAGAAAAACTGAAAATTGATCTACATCAGGACCCAGCTACAGTACTTTTGGGCATACCCAAAGAATGTTCTATCCTCAAACAAAGACACTTGTTCAAGTATGTTCATAGGGCCTTTAATTTTAACAGCGAGAAAATGTAAACAACCAAGATATCCCCCAACATACTAATGGATACAGAAAGTGTGGTCAAATTATACAATAGAGTATTACTTAGCTGTTAAAAAAGGTGACACCATGATTTACAGGGAAATAAATAAAACTAGAAAAATTTATTTTGATTGAGTTAATGCAGACTCAGAAAAAGCATGAGCATTGCCTAAATCAAACACCACCAGAGAGGCTTCCTTGGGCTGGTGATGGATAGGGCAGAGGACCCTGAGCAAACATTAGGCAGAGAGATAGAGAGCCCAAATTGAATATCTCCATCAGGTCACTGGTCTTGGAGCTTAGGGAACCCTGAAGAAGAGGGAGAAAAAGAATGATAGTGATCAAGGAATCAAGGATACCAAAAAACCACAAACAACAAAACTAAATAAGCAGGCTAATAGGAGCTCACAAAGACTGAAGCATCAATAACAGAGCCTGCTTGGGTCTGAGCTAGGTCCTCTGGAAATTTGTTATGGTTGTTAGTTTGGTGTTTCATGTGGGGTACCTAATATGGGTGTATGGCTATATCTGACTCTATCACCAGCTACTGAGAACCTTTTCTTCCTTCTGGGTTGCCAAATCAAGCCTTTATATGAGGGCTTGTACCCAAATTTTTTGAATCTTGTTTTACTGCTTGCACTCAATAACCCTTGGATTTCTGCTCTTTTCTGAAGAGAATGGAGGGTAATTATATCTCAGAGAGAAAGAGAGTGTATGGCAACTGGAAAGAATAAAGAAAAAGGAGACTGTGATAAGGATGTATTGTTTGAGAGAAGAAGAAAAAAAGAAAATAGAAATCCAACATTCCTTTTCAATTTTCCAGTTGGTATAATATTGGTTTTTTAAAGGTATTTACTTATGATTTCTTAAATTTTCTTCGTGTCCATTGCATTGTTTCTGTTTTATCACTAGTTTTACTAATTTTGCTAATTTCTTTTCATATTTTGTTTAAACTGGCTAAGGTTAATCAAAGTTGTTAATTTTCTAAAAGAACTGATTCTTTTTCTGGGCAGAAAAAGGAACATAAAGCAGGAGACAGAAACTCAGTATTCAGTCTGAGGTTTTGTAGATACAGCATTTAGTCTGAGATGTGTAGAGACAGGATAAATGATGTGGAATTTCCCTCTGCATGGTATAAATATGTTTTTATCACCATTAGTTAATAAAGGAGCTTATTTGTTCTATAGCTAGGGGTGAAACTAAACTGACTGCAGGGAGAAAGAAGTGTAATCAGGGAGTCACCATGTAGCTGCAGAAGGAGAAAGGCACTTGGTATGTATCTTGGTCTTTTGTTCAAAATTTAAGGTTGATTTTGTTACACTGTATTTTTGTATTTCTGCTCTTGTTTAAAATATTGTATTTGTGGAACTCATTTAAAAATGTAATTTATTGTTAAGAAATATAGATTAATAGTCATCTATAATAATCAAATTTTTAATTATGTTAGTTAGTTTGGCTGTTAATGAGTTAACTTCTGAAAAGCACCAAAACCTCACCAGTAAGCCACAGTTTCATGATGAAACACAGATTAATAGAAAATGGGCAATTTAAGATATAAGAGCTAAGTAGAAATATGCCTCAGCCTTTGGCCAGTGTTGCAAACAATTAAGTTTTTGTGTGATTATTTGGATGGCCAGGAAATTAATGTGAAGTCTCCATTTGCATACTGGCATCCAACTGTTAAATGTACTTCCATATAAAGCCTAAGAAAACTCTACAGCCACAAGACAAGAAGTCAATTGTAGTTTCTTGGGAGCCACAATTATTTCAAATAGGCTCTGTTTAATGGCAGTAAGCAGGGGCATAGCCACTTTAACAGAAAACTTTTTGATTTGTTCTGGCAGCACAAGAAGTTCTGGTCTTTCTGGAAGGTCTTGCTACAGAACACCTAAATAGGGTTTATGAGTAGAATGCTACAAGTTGCTTAACTGTGACATAGACCCACTCTATCCCTGGAACTAGGGTGCTGAGCATGGTAAGCAGAGTTGGTGAACATACCTCTGTATTGTTGGACAGGGCAGAGCCAACAGGCAAAGCCATAGCATCAGTCCTAGTCATGACTGCTTAGCATTAAAAATACAAAATCTCCTGATTATAAAAATGATTACAGATAAACAATAAGACAAATTCAGATGAAAGAGACTTCTGAATGGGTTGCATTGTTGAATAAATGTACATGGGCTTAGGAGAGAGAGAAGAAAAAGTATATACAGTCACATTTTAAAGGAGTAAAGATAATAAAATAAATATTAAAAATTAATAGAGTAAAAATATAAAGCATGTAAAGATGGAATACACACAGAAAGTCTGAATTATGTATATTATTGTGTTTTATTTGGCTTTTGGCTGTTAATGAGTTAACTTCTGAAAAGCACTTAATTCTTGGGACTGCTAATCTAAACCAACATATATATTTTAATGGTATCTTGATTTCAAAATTGAGTCCAAGGATATGTTAATTTGGAAAAGAGGTTCTGCTTTTGTTTCCACAGAAGAAAAGAGCCTATGTTTTCCTTGTAGGCTAATATGGTTTAATTGAACAAGACCTCCCTAAAAAGTCTCCATGAACCAAGTAATCCATACTAAATCCAACAAATAGTAGGAAGCAGTTTAGAGAAAACTATTCCAAAATTACCAAAATGATTGTTTGTAAATGTTTGTTTCTATGTTAAAAGGGTTGGTTACAAATGGATAATCATCACAGTCAATTTCATAAAAAATGGGTATATGATGTTTTGATATACAGAGGAATACTTCTCATTAGTATGTATCTTGGTCTTTTGTTCAAAATTTAAGGTTGATTTTGTTACACTGTATTTTTGTATTTCTGCTCTTGTTTAAAATATTGTATTTGTGGAACTCATTTAAAAATGTAATTTATTGTTAAGAAATATAGATTAATAGTCATCTATAATAATCAAATTTTTAATTATGTTAGTTAGATTTTCTAGGTATATAGATAACTACTTCATTTAGATAATATTTAATGCTTCAAAATTCCTACAGAATATGGCATTGAAAATATTGTAAGAACCAAGTCTTTTCTCATGAGTGAGAAATTTATGATTCTGGCAGCACCAATTACTTCAGAGAGGTTGACGACCCTGAAGAAACTCATTATGAAATCTTCCTTCAGTGTGACAAAGCTAGCCATTTGGGAAAGAAACTGCCCCTGCCTGGATTGCTTTATGGTATGCTATTTTACTAAGCTAAGGATAAAAACTTCTTTTTGTTTAGATTGAAAAGGTGGGATGATGTGGGATTTTCCTCTATATGCTATGAATATCCTTTATTACCATTGGTTAATAAAGATGCCACATTGGGCTATGGCAGGTCAGAATATAGCTAGGTAAAAAATCTAAACTAAATTCTGGGAGAAAGAGGACAAAGTGAGGCAGATGCCATGTAGCGGCTGAAGGAGAAAGATGACATAACCTTACTGGTAAGCAACAGTCTCATGCTGATACACAGATTAGTAGAATGGGTTAATTTAAGATATAAGACCTGGCTATAAATATGGCTGAACCATTGGCCAAACAGTGTTGCAGTTAATAGAGTTTTGTGTGATTATTTGGGTCTGGGTGTCTGAGAAATAAAAGTGAAGTATCCATTAACAGATACCCTATTCCTTCTGAGGATTTCATAGAGGTAAGAACTTGTGGGTGGCTCCTCTGCTTCTCTGATCTTTCTGCTCTCACACCTAATATCTGATTCTGAGTTTTTCTTGTTAAGAGCAATTATATTCATTCTGCATCTAGTGTTTTACATTTGGGGCAAAATTCAGAGAAAACCCACTTGTTTGTGGCTTTGCAGGCACCAGTGTAGGCTGGAGTGACACATGGCCTGAGTCACAACCTACAGGCTAAGTTTTCCTTTCTTTTATCCTGGTAGGTTTGGAGCTTTTCTGTGATCCCCTTCTTGGGCTGCTGAAAAAGTAAGTAGCTGCCTTGAAACCTGTCAGGGTTCTAGGTGTTCTATGCAACACAGCCAGCCTCACATCTTCATCAATATCATTATGGGCTGATTAGGAGAGACAATTGGAAATGCTTAAAGTGAGGAATTAGTTAAACAGAGAGTTTTCCTCACATTTAAAAAGTGGGAAGCTGGTGTGGGACAATTATCTGTATTCATTATTATGACGGAGAGAGTTGGGTTATGATTATGCCTTGCATGATTTTAAATTTGAACAATTAAATCAATTAAATGAAAGGATATTTAATTTGGATTGATAGATGTTAATTATTATCTTGATAATTCTTGGTTTATCAAAAAAGATTTTTGATATGAGTGCCAAAATAAAGGTTTCAGAAAAACGTATTAAAACAGATCATAGAAATATGGAAATGAGAGAAACTTAAATGAGAACCAATTTCAGCATTGCATTATAAGGTTAGAGAGTAATACCCTAAGGTTTACAAAGAACCAACCTTAATATATCCAGTCACCTTATAGGAACAGCCAAATGACAAATATCTCCAAGGTATAAGTACTCACTGAAATAGTGTGGAAATATTAGTTTTAAGGAGTTTCAAGTAAGCAATAATGGCATAAGGCATAATTCACCTTTTGTGAAGTAGATATTAAATTTGTGGTAAAATTTTCATAGAATTATCCCCCAATGCTAGAAAGACTTTGTTACAGCAGTCTTAAAGCCTGGTCCTCAATTGCAATGGAGGACTTGGTGAAAAGATTAGGCTAAGATTATTGAACAATGAAGTAGGGCTAAAGATATGGAAATCTCCCAAGAACAACTTCTTGAAGAAGGAGATTATATTAATGTTGAAAAGGCAGCTCTATATAATTGCAATACCCAAGTTTTATTCCATATAGCAAATTTGAGTGCTCATGACAGAATTGAAGAAGAAGGAAAGAAAATTTAGTCAGTTACTAAAGTCATACAGGGCCCAAAAGAAACCATCGCTGATTACTTACAAATATTGACTTCAGCAGTAAAGAAAATGATAACAATTTCAGAAGTGAGACACATAATAATATATTATCATTTGAGTTTTGAAAGTACTAATTCCCAATACAAAAGCATAACGAGGCAATTAAAGACAAGATCAGCACCCTTGGAGGAATGGATCTGAGTTACAATCAATAATGTATCTAATGACCGTGATGATGCTTGGAAAGGAGAGTTGAATTTCAGAGGTTTGAAGCAAATCTGAAATGCCAAAGTTTCTACTGAATTAAACAAGGGCACCATAAAGGGATTGTAAACAGCACATTTTCAGAAAAAAAATGTTTTTTTCTAAGCATAGTCTAAGCAAAATGCCCCTCCATTCTGGGTTATGCAGAATGTGTGGCAAGGGCAGACATTCAACTAATGAACATAGTCCAACAAAGGAAAGTCAAGATAATAATTTGCCATTAAGAACTGCCTTGAGAGGCCTCTGGCAAGCCCCCTGTCGAATCTGGTTCATTCCTTTTCCATTATCATAGAGGAAACTCCTTCACACCACAATTAAAAACCTGATACTTATTATAAGAAAGCATACTTCTCTTTTTCCTGTGAGATCCCCTGGCAAGAAAGGGGCCCTGATTCTGCACCAGAAGATCCATTGGAGGGCTGAGTGCATTCCTGACCTGTGGAAACTCAGACATCCCTCAATCAACTAAGCTTCCTGCTCATTCTGCAGGGGCTCCTAAACCAAGCTACTGCCCCAGCTTCCTACCCCATCCCGGCTTGCATTCAGGCACATCCTCCCTTCCCTTCTTTGGGGCCATAGATCCCCCAGCTCAGCCTGTTTGGATGCTGGGACCAGGTGGTGAGTTCAACTAGGCGGGAGTTCTTTTGTTTTAATAGCCTGCCAGCAGCAAGGCAGGTCTTTTGTCAACTTTGGCTGTGAGGACCCTCACAAGAAAGGGGCCCTGATCCTGTATCAGAAGATCCATCGGAGAGCATTTGTAGGAAGAG
>LOEQ01005058.1:65351-87235 GCA_001685075.1 Bramus lutescens | reverse complement strand
ATAGATAGATAGATAGATAGATAGATAGATAGATAGATAGATAGATAGATAGATAGATGATAGATAGATTGATTTATAGGTAAGATAATACTGGAAACAACTGAATAAAGGTTCAAAGGAAATAAACTCTACAAGCGCCGTCTGAGTGGTAGTGTTGGTTAACAGTAAGTTTATTCCTTACATTCCCTTGAAGTTTGTTAGTTCAGTTCAGTGCTTCAGATTAAAATGGACCCTATTAATCTCCATGATCTAGGAATCATGTTGAGTGGGGTACTGAACAATATCCCTCTAGATTATGTAACTTTTCCATGCTGTCACACTTGATCACCCCTTGCAAGGAAGTTAATCAGCAGTATAATCTTTAAACTACATTGCTATTTGCGGTATGTGTTCAGAAAATAAAAGTATATCTGACAATCAAGTTGACTGCATTTGTTATTCATATGGCATTCCTCTGGCAACATTTTCATGCACGTTTTCTTAGGTCTATTTCACACATTTCTCTCCATGGAAACTTTGACCTGCTGTAATTGGCTGCTGGTCATAGGTAACCCTGCAAGCCAAGGAACTAAATGTGATGATATGCAAGCAGTCTGCAAACACATTACAATGTGCTATGCTGTGTGTGGTTTTGACTATCAAGTGGTTAGGAAAGGGGAATTGTAAAAGCTCATGTTTCTTTAATATTTTAAATCCTGATTATGGTCAAGTTCTGGTGTTTTGGAAGACTCAGCAGAGGAAGAAAAACAGATTTCACAGTCACAATGGATAATGGCTTCATGATGAGGAATGATATGAGCAAATTAGTATGAACAGATCACTCCTCAAAGGGACTATGAACACTTATGTTGCCTTCCAATTGTCTATTTCATTTCCATGTTTCCATTTTTATATGACTCCTCAGCAGATTATGATGCCATAAGCCTTAGCTGCATTTTATGGCTCATCTTTGTAGCATCTGAAATTCTTGGCTTCCAGGTATAATGCAATATACATCACAGAATGAAATTGTATGGCACTTAGGGCATGGGCACATCACAAGACTATGCATACTCACAAAAATGCTGGAGATAGTTTTTATTTCTGTGTACTTTTTCATTTACCCATTATTTAAGACTAGTTCAGCACACTTCATTCATACCATCTGCTTAGTAGCCTAGTTGCAGAATTGACTATATTAACTCGACTTGTCTTGGGTGATTCACTAGTGATTTAAACAGAAAAAAGAAAGTAACACATACCTAAGTTATATTGTAACTGATTATGCCAACTTTGACCCTATAGAAATATTCATTTTCTTCTTATTTTTAAAAACTCATTTCTCTATTAAAGATATTACTTTGTCCTTTGGTTTGGTTTTAGTCATTATAAATTTTGCAGAATAAGTGATGCTAAGTAGTAATTTTCTGCCAACTAGTTAAAGTATTGTAAATTTCTGAACAGAAGGTGAAGCATGTAAATCTAAAGATATGCAAAAGCAGCAAGAACCCCATCTAAATGTATACTATATGAGAGTGACAGTCTGACACTCTTCGAGCCTGAAATACACACATTCTCTTAAAAAACTAATAACTCATGGTCACATCTAAAAGCAAATATGTATGTTAGATAGACTACTATGGGCTATCCCATATACTCCCAGTCTAATTAGCTTAGCTCACAGACAGCAGTGTTACTGACAACACTCATTCCAGACAATGCTGTCAGTTACAAGTTGACCTGTACAAAAGAAATCTATTTCACTCTCTTGTTCTCTCTCTCTCTCTCTCTCTCTCTCTCTCTCCCCCCCTCTCTCTCTCCTTCTCTCTCTCTCTTCCCTCTATTTTTAAAATCAGGGTGAAATACAAATATAAAGTTAAACATTGCAAAGTGTGTTATTTGGTGTTATTTTAAAATATGAAATATCCTTAGTAATCACTTCCATTTAACTTCCCCGTCAGAGAATACCAGAGATTTTGAAACATGGGACTACATATTTTCCACTGGTTCCTAGAGACAGTTTATTTTCTGTCTCTTTTCATTTACATTTATAGATATTTTAAATAATTGGAATAAACACAACATGTAAATCTTCAAGTCCAGCTTCCTACCTTGAAATATCTTTATGTGATTTGTTCACGTGCTCATCTCTTTGTAAGTGCAACTTCTCCATTCGTTGAGTCATATTTTACTCCTACCCAATATTTAATAAAGGTCTGTACCTTTTCTTAATCCTTATTTATTCCCCATAAAGTAATATTAAAATTTATGGTTGCATTAGTTAATAAGATGAAAGTAAATGTGGGATTGGCTTATTAATTCAATGATATGAACTGGGATTTGATCAGTCAGTGGAATATTATAAGGAAAGGTTTTTCTTCTTTGAGACAACATTGATAATCAGCTATATTTAGACTTGTGGGCAATGACAATAAGGAAGAGATATCATGTGTGTTTTAGAAACATGAATGGATGGAGAACGGGAATGTATAGTGGGTAGTTGCATCCCTGATGCTGCCTGGCTTATTGCTTTCCTTTGGTTATCTTTCAGATTATTTTCTTCCCTGACTTGTTTTTTGATCTACTCCCTGTGAAACACTTCCCATTTCAGTTCCCCTCTGAGCCTTTAGGAGAGATTGAAAGCAGCAGTTAAAGCTGGTTATGCCCTATAGTCAAGGCAAATTTTGTTTACAACATGCTCCCTGTTACAGCGTTTGCATTGTCTGAATAACAGGCAATAAAGTCTTTCAGCTGGAAAACTCCCTGTGTTGTAATGAGTAGATGGTTTCAGTCACTCTTATCTGTGAAAATGGTATTCAAGGGCAGTCTGGTTTCAGTAGCAAGAAAGTTAAAGTTATCTAAGGCCTATATGTGTATGTATGTGTGTATATNATATATATATATAGAGAGAGAGAGAGAGAGAGAGAGAGAGAGAGAGAGAGAGAGCACAAACACAAAAATATGTTAGGCAATGTCATGGTTATTAAAGTTGTGTGAAAAATCTCTGCTGCTGGGAATTAAACATCTATTTGTGGGACAAATTAATATACTATTTTTAATGAGAACAGGTTTTCAGTGGTGCTGGTTTCAAACACATGATGAAATTAAACTTGCCAAAAACAATTTGGGGCTCAGATATTCTGACATTGCTTTATGCAATAGCTGACGCTTGAAGTGAGTGTGAACGTTTAAATGTGAAATTATAGGGAAGAGAAAAGAGAGAATGATAAAAGGAGTGTCAATTATAAAGAAAAGCTGGATAGGTCCTCATTTGAGAGACGGGCTAGAAATGTGAAAATAGGAAGGATGGAGGAAAGCTAGATGGTGTCTAAAGCTACACAACACAGGTTAAATCATAGCTAAGAATTAAGAAAGATTGACTTACATCTATCAGAGATGATTATATCACAGTGCTCTTCAGTGAGATAGGCAGGAAGCGTAGAAATTATACTTTAGTATAATCCAAGGGCAAAAAGATATAATTCTAAATGAGGCCGTGGAAATGGAGTAAAATGAAAGCAGGAAGAAAGTTGAAGTTGAAATTTAATATTAATGAGAGCCTTCACAGCTCTTCACTGTAATCATTCATAATCTAATTTGTAGGAAGATGCATTTTTCCATAAAAGATATGAGTAACTTCAGAGTTTTAATGGTCTACTCAATTGATACATAGAAGTGGGTTCATTTCACTCCAAGGCATATATTTTATTTTACTGTTTATGAATTTTTATGGAGGAAAATTATAAAACCATGCATCTACATGATAGTAAAGCAAATGTATCTCATAAGTTATCTCCTTTTCAAACAAGATGAGGAGAATCCACTATTTAAGTGCATCACTAAGTACTAGCAGTAAAGATAGCAAGAGCCCACAGTAAATTTTGAGTTAGTTTTAAAATTATAGGCAAACCCTTATTAACTTGTGATTTCATGACCTAAACTTGGCCTTGGGCCTGTAACTTCCTTTCCTTTTGCTCTCTGAACACAGAGACTTCATTATCCCAGGACCTGCCCTAGATTATTCTCCTGGCTTTCTAAAATTCTGCAAGCTCATATCCATGTGAGGTTCAAACACTTTAGCTAATTCTAAATACCTGAAAGTAATGGGCAAAATGTATTTGATATATTTCTAAAATCTTGAATTATTTGATGGCAGTACTTTCTCTTTTTGATTGAACTAATTTTTTTCAACTCTCTTCTATTTCCACTCTTCTTTTATCTTCTTACTTCTCTGGGTTTGTCCTTTGAATTGTTCTGTTTACTCATTCACTTCACATTCTTGTTTAGCATGAACATCGAAGCTGAAAAGCTGAATAGAAAGGTTCTCAAGTCCAAAGGATTTTACAAATTTCACAGACAACATTTGACCTTATATTACCAGTACAGTTAAAACACGGATGCGTTAAAGTAGTGTATAAACCAAAATTCATGTTATACACATAAAGTATGTGAAACAAAATAAATTTCAATCTTAGAGTTGATTATCATCTCCAAGGCATATGAAACTGTGACTAAAGTGTAGCTATGGGGCAGGATGATCAGAAGTTCAAAGTTATCTTCCTCTCCTCTGCATTGCAAATTAGAGAGAATCCAGAATAAGAACAAACAAAATATAAACATTCAAAGTTCAATAATATTTAATCAAAAATAAAATCTATGTATAAATCAATTTTTGTCACAAACATTTCAGATTAGGGTTACTCAATCTGTTTCACAGGGTTACAGAAATGTCCATGATTTTTCCTTTTAAAAAGTTGTTGTTCTTAGTGTAATTCTATAGAACTACCTTTTTCTTTAATGATATAAAGTATACCTTAAAGTAGAAAATATGAAAATATCAAATACTTTCTTCTATAATAACTCAAGTTTAATTGAAAAGTTATGTCCAATAATGATGATCAATTCTAATCATTATATGAATATAATAATGATGACTATTCTAATCAATCATTGTTTTCTTTATTTGTTTTTCATTGACTATTTTTCTCTTTGTATTAAACTACTTTCTTAGATTTACAAGAAGAAAAGGAAGAAGTTGCTAAATGTTCCTCTCAACAGAATCTCCACACTGTGGAGATGATCATTTGCTTATAAAATTCCACACCTGAAATATTCTTGTGAGAATCTTGTTTCATGTTGCAAAAGATGTATTTTCCCCATTGTTGTGCTGGTCTGATCTCTCTCAGTGTTGTTTTTGTTGAAAGCCTAATAGTTTAATAAAGTTGCCTGTCATATGAAATCATGGAACTTGACTATAGTAAAACAGATTTGTACTAAAAAAAAGCACTTGGAAAATATATTCATTATTTTAATGAATACAGAAATGCAGTAAGAAATTACTTCTTATGAGTATATATCTAAGTAATACTTGATATGTTTGGAAAGTCGTAATTACAAAGGCAGTAATACTCTCATTTATATTTTAATAATATTAGGAAAAGGTATTATAACAAATCTCAGGATATACATTCTCAGTAAAACTGTAAAATAAAGACTCTTTTTAATCTTATGATACTAGTCAAAATAAAGTCATGGGAGAATCTTTATTACTTAAATATTAACAGAAAAAAATTAAAGAACCTTCAAAATCTAGACAGTTGTTCATCAGTAGTGCTACACTAATAAAAAGAAATATATATATATATATATATATAAGTAATTTTAGACACTATCACTGTTTTGTGTGTGCCAAGAGATTCTAAACACATGCACCGTTGTGCAGTCTCTTCCCGTATTTTCCTTCATAACCATTTAATACTCTCTTCCTACTTCAGGAAGTACTGTTTAAGGTTTTTGTTTTGTTTTAAATTTAACTGTTAATCTGGCATTCTGATTAACACGATTTCTTTATCGGAAGTGGCCTCATTTATCCTTAGGATTAACCATATTTTCCAGGAGCCCTATGCTCTGATGGAATACTGAATCTACAAGTTCTGAGAGACAGCCAGTTTTGGAGTACTGAAAGACACACACAGTTCTTTTTCAATAAATATTTGCTAAGTAAATGTAATACATCACCAGCATATTATCATTCTTCATATTTGTCCTTGAAAGATGGATGGAAGTTTTGTGACTCTGCCAATATATCAACATGTTTTAAAAGTAGGATTCCTGAATAAGGAGGCATCCTGGTGAGCTCTTCCAGCAAGCACATGCACTCAGATATACCAAACTAGGCCACTATTTATCTACCAAAGGACATTTAACACAGCTAAGGGTACCTTTTTTCCTATCGCAATGAGAAGACACTATGGAATATTTCAGAAAGAAGCAGTCATCCTTATCACTACTAATTCTCAAGGTCCAAGCAGCCTAGCACATAGACATCTCCTTCTTTGGTGAGAAAGAGGGAAACAAATGCAGTCCTTACCCTTGGAGCCACATCTAGGTGCCCAACATGAAAGTCTTTATTAGTGGAGCCTCATGTCCTGGCACACCAGATGATGACTATGTTCTGACTGACTGAAATTTCATTGGCCAGAAGGCAAAGCAGTTGCTGATGTCAAGGTTCTCCCTCTTGCAGATCTGGACAGAAAAACGACCAAATAATGATGTCTAACAGCTCAGTGTCAGGTCCACTGTGGAAAGCTCCAGCACACAATAGAAAATGAAGTTCCCTTACCTAGTGTACAACTAATAACTGTTGCCTCCAGACCTGCCCAACATCCGATATTTCTGTGTACATATGAGAAACAAATTTCAGCAAAAATCAATGTCTGTCTTCTGAGGTCATGCTTCGAGACAATGGAAAGACCTTCCGCTGTGAGGCTCTTGTGCTTTACAACTCAACAGTACTACCTCTGCTGGACACACAGCATTTTCTTACACTCGTTTCTCAACATCAGTAAATACAAGTTTTATCAGGCTAGTGTTTGTGGATAGACTTCTACATACGCACTGCCGTGAAACACAGCATCCGGGTGTATCAGTCAGACTCTGCAGTTATTTTTTCTGTACATAAGTTTCCGTGACAACTGAGCTTATCTTAAACTGCCTTCCCCAATACTACACAAGCGGACAGTATGACTTGAGAAAGACAATTCTTTGGTAGTATATAGGTTGACATAGTGACTCACCTTAGAATTGAAAGAGACGGGCACAGTTTAGGAATCTGGGGCTGTTCCATCTTCTATTATGCCAAGATCTTAGCAAAGCTCTTCAGTTTCTAACCTAGGTTAATTGCTGAGATGCAGTTAACTGGTTTGCACCACTCACATAGAAGAAATATCAAGAAGGCTACAATTTTTAGGTTACCTACTGTTTCCTCCTGACCAACACATAACATAGTTCTAACAAATGTGAATTAGGGTTGTCCTTTAGTGCAGAAACTATGACCATGGAGCAAAGTAAACATGAAAGCCTGAACTTGGATGCCATTCAGTAATGAAACATTAGAAATGATTGGAAAATTAGAGTCAAAATAAGCAATAATCTTAGAATTTTTGTAAAATGGGCATATATAAAAAAGTTACACTAGAAAAGCAGAATGAACTCATAGTCATTTAAAGATCAGATGATATCATGCCCACAGAATCAAGAGCTTAGGGAGACTTGGTCTCTATTAGATAGAAAATCTAAATCTTGAGCATCCTAATTGATACAAGTTGAATGGTAGAGATCAGACACCAAAGAAAGTGTTGAGGGAACTATGGATTAGACTATAGTTAGAGAAGAGGAACAAATAGGAGTAGGTAATTGCAATAAAAAGTGACTTTATAAATCATAATGTTTTATGCATTTCTAAAAACTAGAAACTAGCTACAGAGAGCTTTACTACAAAGGTATGATACATGTTTTAAAAAATAGATAGTAAAGATAATTTAACCTTACATATTATACAACTTTATCAAAATATTACATGATACCCCATGATACCTCATTAGCATGTATATCTTTTATGCTTTGATATTTAAACTTAAACATAACAGTAAGTGTATTTCACCACTTGGAATCAGAAAAGCTCACAGATACATAAGAAGCAAATAATTTTCATGGATAATTTCCCCCTTACATTGTCAATCTTTTATGTGTGTGTGTTTGTTTGTGTATGTGTGTGTGTGTGTGTTTGTGTGTGTGTGAATTTTTACTCTGAGCAGGGCCTGGCTTCAAGCTCATTATGTAATCAATATTGAACAAGAGCTCTTGATTCTTATGCCTCTAGCTCAGAAGTGCTGAGATTATAGATCAAAATACTGCTTCCTCCTTCCAAGCATACACACACACCATTATATATAGTACACATATATGTAATATAGCACATTACATATTATAAAATATGAATTATATTTTAATAAAACATCAATGATAAAATATTTAAGGTCAATATAATTTAATTAATTTATTTGGACCAGTTAGTTGATAATTGCCTAAGAAACACACTGTAAAGTCTTAACCATATGGTCCATTATAATTTCCTGGACAACAAGACATCTTTTCCCTTTTCCAACACATCTATCTTTCTCATTAGAATGTGAAATCAGTAAAATATTGAATTCATGCCTGTTTGGTAACCAAAGCATTCTGTAAGTCCTGAGTGAAGTAGAAATCCAATAATTTCAGAAATGATGACTTGTTTACGTTTCATATAAAGCAGAGGGAATTGGTCAGGAGGACCTGCTGCATAGACTTTCAAGTCTTCAAGAGGAGATATTTAGAACTGTATTCAAGAAGACATGCTTGTCAGACAAGAGGTTTGATATTTAAACTTAAACATAACAGTAGGTATATTTCACCACTTGGAATAAATTGAAGTACTTATAGAACAGAACAAAAGGTGCTAGCTTACTCACTACCAGAACCAGAATTGTAAAATTTGACTGTAAAGAACCCAGGATTCTTGGTGCTGATTCTATGTAGACAGACTACTTATTCATTCTATCATTTAACAACTTTGTATTAATTATCATTAGGCTTATATGATTCTGATTGAGATGTTATAACTGATCAATGGTGCTTTCATAACTGTAGACTGAATAATATTCAGTCTACCAGTCAATAAATAGATAAATAGTATAAACCTTAGTGGCAACCACAGCTACCTCCCCCAAACATACTTTATGACAGCTTCTTTGTTGTATAAATATTTTAAAATTACTTGCCCTTTGTTGTAAAGAAATGATAGTATAAGCCTCAAATTGTTGTCTGCAATCATGGAATGAAGACATTGAAGCAGGTATATCATGACTTTGAAGCAAGTCTGATATAAATAAAGTCTGGCTAACATGAACTATACATATTTTATGTTTACAATAAAAATAATTCATGTGCATACACAATAGACTTTTAATAAATAATTTTAGGGGTCATTTTTTTCCTTGCCTTGCTTACCTGATCAACTTTCTGTATGACTTTGAAGAAGTTGTGTCATTTTCTTCTCAGTTTCTAAAGTAGATAGTTTATCTGTCTTCATTACATGATAAAGCTTACTGAGGTAACACATGTCTATACTCAGCTGTGGAAAAAGTTTAGCATAATTACTGGAATAAACATATAGAGAGTTATAAGAATTATTTTATTAGAAGTTTTACTATTACTTTCACATATATATTTAGTAATTTCAGCATACAGAGTATTTTTAAGGCAAATTACAGTATATCTTTGATTTTAACACCATATAACAAGCACTATTCTAATGCTTGTGACTCACGAACGCACTTGAAAACATTTGCTTTGAGGTTTGCTGGAACTCCCGTGGGTGGCACTCAGCTGAATTTTCCCCATGGAATTGAAGCACTTCTTAGCAACTGTAAGGTACTCTCCCAGACTCTTTAGCTCTCTTATGTCAGAAGCTTAGGGGGTTGTGTGATGCCTGCTTTCTATGATTGACACAACATCAAATACCATCTGTATGAGAATATCTTTGCAATAGTTTCCCAGCCAACATATCCTGTCCAAGATTTTATAAAAAGAAATTAAACCCTATATTTTATCAATACTTTTAGTGCTTCAAGAATACAGAAGGATGGGCCATGAGTGGAAGACAATATTTTGTCACTCTTCACTGTTAAAGAAGATGATAATAATATCTGGTGAGATGGATCAGAGGGTAAGAGCACTTGCACACAAAGCTGATGACCTGAATGCAATCCCAGTATACCATAGTGGAAGATGAGAACCAACTACTGGACGGTATCCCTTATCCTCACATACAGTGTGGTACCCATGTTCCTGTTCTCATATAAAGACAATACACATGTATACATGCAGCAATAATAGTAATAACAATAAGTTTTAAGTGGGAATAATGTTGATTATACAATATAGGAACTCCACATGTTTATGAAAACTTCTAACAGGATGGATACTGACTTAATCATACTATCAAGCAATATGCAAAATTGGAGCCAAGTTCCTTTTATACAGACTTTGGTACATACCAGGATGACCACAAATTATTTAAAGGGTTAAATTATGTAATCCCTTAGATGATGTCTAAGCTGTACAGATAAGGAAAGCATGAAACATGGAAATTAAAATTTGCTAAGATCAAAGACTTTCTTAGTGGATGGCGTGTTTCATAACTAAAGGAGAGATATAAATGATGATCAGAGCCGAGATCTTCGTTGCAACCCAGCATTAGTTAAAAATGATGACTATACCAAAAATCAGTAAGTAAAAAAAAGTTATGCATAAAGAATCACAGATTTGTATCTGTTTTAATAAACAGTTTGCCTAGGTCTTGAAATATATTGACATGATAATGTGGTTGTATCAATCAATATGTACAATCTGCCATTTTGTGAAATGACTGATTAACAGATTTATCATTTATTTTATGTGCATTTAACCTTTATTGTCAGACATTTTAACAAGTTCAAACTCATACCAAAACAGCACAGTGATTGCAAGTATCTAATTCCCTCCATGTTTCCTTGTTTTCATTCACTGGTCAGAAGAACTCTGGATTAAAATAGCAAATGTGACCAGCACGCTAAACTTCCATCTTACAGAGACTCATCATCACAGACACTCAGTGGCACTTTCAGGATGTAATACTTTTATAGGTAAAGTTCTTCTATTTTAAGAACTTATATGTTAAAAAAGCTCAAGTATAGCTGCATAATCTTTTAGTTACCTTCACTGTATCTTGATGTTTCACTCATTCACCCAATGAAATAGGAAACAAAAAGTACATTACACAAAAGATCTAGGAATGCAGAGAACCCAAAAAATTATGTATGAGCAAAAATGCTAACTATTAAAACACACCCTACATCAGCAAAACTATTTTGCTATCACTAACTTATATTTCAAAACAATTACAAGTTTGATAAAGAGGGTAAAAGCAATAAAATTTTAATTCAAAAATTTCACTTACATTTTAAATTGAACATGGTATCAATGTAGATTTCTAGAATGCATTCTTGTACAGAGAACTTTGGTGAGATATTCTGAAACTAGGAACCATTTGCCATGTACTGCAGTCTTTAATATAAGAGTTTCCCATATGGTAGCAGCTACCAGGAAACAGCTTAGGTGACCATCAACCAAAGATTGGATAAAGAAAATGTGGCTCGTTTACACAATGTAGTATTACTCATCAGTAAAAAGCAATAACATTCTAAAATTTGTAGGCAAATGGGTGGGACTAGAAAACTCATCCTGAGTTAGCTGACTAGACCCAGAAAGACAAACATAGTATGTACTCCTTCATAAGTGGATAACTGACAAATGACCAGAAAATTACTTTTTGTGGCAAAAGTTAGCCACTGGGTAAAAAAGTGCCTTTGCCTTGAATGCTGACATTATGCTCTCCTAACTGGACAAGCATGACAGAGAGGAATGTGACTGCCAAACTTTGCCAAGATAAGGAAATACAACTTTTCAGAATATCCTGCTTCACAGAAATGTTCATCAAGATATTCCAGACCTATCAGGCAAAGATGGATAGTCCAACATTTCAGAGGTATCTTGGGTGACTATCCAGGTAGTCAACTGTTTTACTCATTTCTCACATTATTTTTGGAAGTCATTGCTTGTACTTCCTGCTTAACTCAGGTAATAGTATATCCTTCTAAGTTCTCTGATGGAGTTGAAGGCTAGATAGTTATAGTTTTTCTTGTCAACTAATTTATAAAAGAAACTCACAAAAGAAGTGTAAAATGTAAAAGGTTGAGAGACATCAAAATATAGTTTTGAGCTGATAAAGGCAAATTAGGGAAGAAAATAGGTATGTCACTTTGTACTCACCAAGATAGAATAGATAATGGGGTCTTTTCTCTAAACTTGTCAAAGGCATATGGACTAGACACTGTTAATGTAACTCGACTGTTTATATTGTATATAGATAGTTACTGTACTTATTATATATAGCTTTCATATGTTAGTTTTGATCTTCATTTTTTATTTAGACAATAAGGGGGAAATGTGTAATATTTTGTTAGTGTTGCGGCAAACAAAGCTTGCCTGGATATCAGAAGATGGAGCTAGCTACTAAATAACCATACAGGTCTAGAAGCCTGTGCAGACAGGAGTCAGGAAGTGACAAGACTAGAGAAGGAGCAGAAGTGATGAGCAGGGCATACCTAGGTTATTTGTCCTTGTGACCCAAGGGTTTGGAGAGGTAAGAAGTGATTGTGGATATTCCTTCGCTTTTTTTTTTTGGCCTATCAGCATTTACTCCAATATCTGACTCCAGATTTATATTGTTAAGACTAAGTAGGATCATGCTTCAGTCCATGGTGAAGACACACTAGGTACTCACTCTTAGATAGTAATTAATTTATTTATGGAACCACCTCTCCAGACCCTGCATTTGTATTTTTAAAGACATATCCACTAGCATTTTTGTTGTGTCGTGTTATGTTTGGCAAATAGTTCTAAGAAAATATAAATAAGTATGTTGAATTTTTCCAATTCATGGCCCCATATAAAAGTATGGCTTGTTGCTTTTATTAACTGGTTACTTTTAATGAGCGAGAGGCTTCTGTTTAAAAACATCTTTGTTTTTGTATAAATAAATGATAACTTTTTGAGATAATATCTCACTGTGTCATCCTGGTTGGTCTGGAACTCTCTAAGTAGACCAGGATGGCCTAGTGCTCAGAGAGAGCCCCCTTCATCCGCCTCCCTAGTCCTGGGAAGAAAGGCGCATGCTACCTTGCCCAGTGACAATAATCATTCTCAATTATGTACTCAGTTATGTTTGTTTTCCTCAGACATCAAATTTCTTACTGTTTTGGGTGACTTACAGAGAATCTTAGAATTAAAATATACACACACATTCTGTTTTACCTGTTTTATATGATGGTAGCACAACAGGCGACACTGTGCTGTAATTCATCTGATGGAGCACCGTATTTCAGTGTAAGGAGAGCATTTGTGCTGTCTCATAGCTACTTTACTTACTCTAGTGTGTCAGTAACGGTATTGCTGCAGTTTCCAGTCTCACACTAATATGGAAAAAGGGCAAAACTAAGCTTTCTGTATTTCTTCATTTGTTGTATGCCTGTGTACTCATAGAATAAATCTTGACAACTAGAATAACTTATTGAAGTGTATATGCATTTGTGATTTTTATCATCGATTTAGATTTTGTTAATAATCTATGGGAATATCGTTTTTTTTTCTCCAGAGGTACAGAATTGACACTGTTTATCATTGAAAGATTATACTGTTTTTAAAGTGGAATGCTTCAGCATTTTTTTCATACAACCTAACAAAAGTAAGGTGAAGTTGCTGTATGTTTACAAGGCTTTATTCTTTCTATTATTGTGTACTTTCTGACTTAAAATGATACATCTTTTATTTAGTTTAGTCGTTCTGTTACATATAGCATGGTTTCTTACATATTAGAGTGAATTACACCTTGTATTTGTACAGGGAGTTGGAATATTTTTTTCAATTTGTCACTGTACTTAAATTTTGCTTGTAAATTTTGGTCAACTTGATATTTTAAACATAAGTATGCATATGTATGTATTTAAATGTGTAAAATACATACTGACTTGAGAAACAATATTAGAAATTATTTCTTATTTTATTATTTCTTTCATTTTCAATTAGCCTTGCATATAGTACAATTTACATAGTAATCTTAATTTCTAATCCAGTTGTCAACCTTTTTGTCAGATAAAACATTAAATTATTCTATAATCCCGCTTATTTCAATGAACATTTTTCAAGTTATTTTATGAGTCATCCAATTTATTTTTTATCTAATTTCTTCATGTATCCTCTACAACCTTACATGTCACCAATAGACTAATAGACATTATTTGGTTCTATGTGTATAATTTCTGTTTGGTATGCTAATCAATAAGAGAAAATGAATACTCTGCTGTTTACAATAGCTATTGTTATGCTACTTAGTTATTAATTAGTTAATTTACTTTGATACTCTAAAACCAACAGAATTATTTCTTCTTCTCTCAGTCAAAACCTCATTTGTTCCACATATGGTGGCAGAATCTGAAAGCTGAGAGCTCACGTCTTGAACTTTAGGCTTGAAGCGGAAAGAGAACAAATGAAGTGGTGTGAGCATTTTACTCTCCAGTGTCTGACTTTATCCAAAAACCCACACAACTTACAACTCCCCAAACTGCAAGAATCAAGGAGGCTATGGGTGATGATCATTTAAATTACTGGAGTGGCTAACAAAGTTAGCAAACAAATTCATATGCTCTACTAGTAAAATAGAACCTATGTCTACAAAGAACATCAAAGCGCTGCATCTAAACTGTGGGTCTAACTAAAGCTTAGGGTGCTGAGAAAGTACGAAATAGGGAAGAAGAAAGCTGAGTGATGGCAATCTACTGTAGTCATTTGTATACTAATCCCTGCACTCATGGTGGAAACTGATGCATATGTTCTCTGAGAAAATACCCAGAAAGGAGAACCTTCAATCAGGCATCTAGTACTTGTTTAATATTTGTTCTAAATAACAGCGTATTTAATCTCATTCTTTTTCTTTCTTCAATAAGATTAGAAATACCTCCTTGAAGTATGTCTTTTCAGGTAAAATTCTTATTAAGAATGAAAAGAAAATCTGTCACAACACAATATTTTTTCCCCAACAGGTTCCTTTGCCTTTCTTCATTTCAATCTTGCTGGGTGATCATCTCAGTTTGACAGACACTTTGGTATCTGGTGGAGGCTTATGTACGGAAAGACTGTGAAGACAAGAGAACTTTCACTATTTGTCCAGACACTGCACCCATCCTGATTGCTCAATCTTAAAATTGAGGTTGATGGTTTCTCATTATCCTCTGCCTCCTCAGAGGCAGTCAGATTGATATTCAAAGAATATCACAGCTAACTTCTCAAAGTCAATGTGAGTGAACATTACACTTACTGAGATAAATACAATTGCCCTGGTGTTACTGAGTGATTCACTGGGAGCACGTCTGGTTTGTTTGATATGACTGAATATTGAAACTCTCTGTTATTCCTTTGTAACAAATAAAACATGTGATTGATCTAACTTGGAAGCCCTATTTTCTAGTTTCTGAGTAGGCAAACAATTTGAACACTCAGCACCTCATTCAGAAGCAGAATTTTTTTTAGCATTTTCCCCCAGAAATGGAAAAATAAGTCTTTTTATTAACCACTATCTCCCATTCAATTCTCTGATATAGAACATCACAGCCTTTCCTAGACTGTGAATGACAAAATGTTAAGGGAAATATATGAATGAATTTACCCCCAAGATCAGGGTATGATGCACAGCTTCAGCACACAGACCCTGGCGCACATTGGCAGTTTGCCTTCCCTCCTGCTCCGTTTTAAGACTTCACGTTGAAATGCTTGGTTTACACTTTCCTCTGGTGCTCCCCCTGTATCTTGCCAGTGTCTAGGCAGAATAGGCTTCCTTGTCTTCACTTGATGTCTTTGGAGAATGTAGAGCATCTCTGGCTGGTTGGATAAAGAAGTTTGGCTGCTGAATCCTGGTTGTGATAGATTCAGCTGGTGTGTTGAGATGAGAATAGGCGATGCATCATGCAATTGTTGTGATGTATGTTTTTTTTTTCCTGCTTTGGCTCTGCAGTGTGTATTCTAAAAGGGAACACCAGTGTTCAGCTTATCATTTGGGCATGCTGATAAAAGCACTATGGAATCTTTGGTTGCTACATGTTTTATAAATGATAAAGTGTTTACCACATGGATTCATGCCACTATTCAAACCTTGACTAGGTGTTGGAAAATTTCTTTCTGATGAAAGTACCATTTTTGGCTTTTCCCTGACTTTCAACCAATTTGTTTGTACGATTGAAGTCTTTCTCTAGGGGATCCATGACTAGCAGAAATAATTAGATACATATGCATGATCAGATGGAACACAGAGAAGGCTATACAATGAAACATACAAAATAATAGAACAAAATTTTGGGTTTTGTTGCTTTTTTGCATAAAATGCCCTTCAACAAAGGACTCTTAACTTCAGGCCACCAGAAGGTGGGTACTTTCTAGAACGCATAATTTCAATATTATGTTGATTGTAAATGAGAGAAGCCCTTTTGGAGGCTGAGTTTTGGTTTGAATCCAAGGCAATAGTCAGAGCTTTCACTTGGGGCTTTTATAAATTGATTTGGCTGTAAGGGTTGAGCCCTGATGGGATGACTATGTTCAAACTGAAGCCCAAGTGTGTTTGGGTAACACAGATTAGTAAACATGTGTTTGATGTCTTCCTGTCAGCATAGAAGCTTCATTTGATTCTACTGATATTTTAATTATCATCTGCCATCCTACAGCACTGCAATCCGTGCCCTGGCCACTCAGGCCATCAGCCTGGCAGGGCTTTCGGTCCTATGGCCCCGGTTCTGCCACAGTCATGATATTAAATTCAGTCTCTATTGTTCTATTTATCAATAAGACTTGAGAGTCAAAGCCTGGGTTGAAAACATACTAACTCAGATAAGTGGAGCAGCACCTAGCTGACCTTGCTTTTTGGCTGGAGACGTGTCTCTTCCCTCACTCCAGAGCAGAAAGGGAGCTCAAACTCTAGTCCCTTTCCATTCCTTCCTCTGCATCTTCTCTATTCAAATTGCTGATTTCTCTATGGCCAGTTGTGCTAGCTAGTCACTGGCTCTTCTCCCTGATACAAAGTTTAACTTTATTGACAAGTCTTGGGAGTGTCAGAGTATGATTAAAATATCCCACAACATGCACTCAAAGTAAAACAAGAAAAGAAGAAAAGAATACCAACTTGGCTGGATGATGACGTGAGGGAGGATTTGAAAGGAATTTGGAGGGAAATGGTCTGTTTGAAAAAAATACACTGTGAGGAGTTCTCAGGGAATTAATACAAAATATTTGGGGGCCTATAATTTACTTTATAAGAACAGCCTTTCATCTAAATTTTTAGATAATGTATCTCCATAATTTCTCAATTCCCTTTTCCTTTCCAACCCCTCTCATATATCCCTCCTGTTCTGTTTCAAACTCACCACTTTTTATTCTGTTAGTTGTTGTTACAGGCACATATGTGTGCAAATATGTTTAATATACATGCATGTATGTGTACATATATGTGTTTGTGTACATGTAAATATATACATGTACATAAACATATATACATGCATGTATACCTATATCTATCTATCTATCTATCTATCTATCTATCTATCTATCTATCTATCTGTGTATTTTTTTCAAAGATAACACATTCAGTATATATAATGCTACCTGTACTCTTCTTTTCAGGGTTGACTATTTGGTATTGGATGGCCAATTGATTTGCTGTTTCTGTGTATAGCTACACAGGCCACTCTCTTGAGTCCTTACTTGCCTGTAGTTCATCACGTAGGTTTGAAGCCTGTATGTCTTCCCCTTTAGGATATTGTTTACATTCAGTGCATGTCTAGAAAGTCACATAGGTGAAGTTTATGGGTGTATCTCCTGACATTAGTACGATATATCATCTCAAAGAAAACAAAAAAATCATTTGCTTTTTATAATCCTTCTGCTCCCTCTTCTGAAATGTTCCAGGATCCTTAGGTGTTGGAATTCTGTTGAACATGTTCCAATGGATTAGGTTCAACATTTCTGCATGTTGATTGGTTATGCCCTTCTGTAATGGTCTCCTTTTGTAGCAAAGAAAGGTTTCCTCGATGAAGAGTAAGGACTGCTTGATAAAATAGTATATGAAATGGAGAAATTATGATGGTGGACTGAGTAGTCTAGCAGAGAAACTAACAACTGAATGTTAAACAAATAAAATGTACAATTATTAAGAAACATTTAACTTTGTACTAAGGAAACAAGAAATATTCCTTAAGGGTAAGACTCACTCATGAAGGTTCTCGCTTGCAAATTGTAAGTTAATTTGAAAGGAGAAACTAACTAAGAATGTTACTAATATATTCTATGCCTAAGAACAACTTCATAGGGAATTGCTGTGTTTTTTTCTTAACATTTACTTCCAGATACATAGAGATCATTACAAAAATGGTAGAAGGCAGCAAGAATATGTCTGATGTGAGATATCCTTCTGTACGCTGTGAATATGTATTACTCCCACTGGTTAATTAAGGACCTGCTTTGGCCTATGAAAAGATAGAAGAGTGTCATGCAGAAAAGTCACACTGAATACAGTGGCAAAGAAAGGGAGGGTAGAGAGAGATGTCAGCAAGTCTTCCATAGAACAAAGTACCAAAACACTGAAGGCAACAACACAGTCATGTGGTGATAGGCAGATTATTAGAAATGTGTTAATTTACAAGGGATAGCTAGCCAGTAAAAACCTAAGCCTTTGACAAAGCAATTATATTAATTTAGAATTAATCAGAATAGTATGATTATTCTTTAAGAGGTCACAGGAAGGAGAGAAACCGGTCTAGTGGGCCTAGGCGAGGAAGAAAAAAAAACCCTGGCTATATTTGGTCCCAAGGAAGTCCACATACATCCACATAAAGCAGGAGAAAGTTTTAAAAAGGGCTTCTAGATACACAAAAACAATTGAAGAACAGCTTCATAGCTCATGTTTCTCTTTGAAGACCACGGTACAGAACCATGTCCCCTTGGTGGATTTTAGCTGAAAATGGACGATCTCGAGGTCTCTCACAGTTTGCCATACAAAGAAGCTTCTCCCAGTCATTGCTTGTGGGTTTGAGAACAGAGCCCTGGGCCTAAGAACATAGCCGCACGCCAGTTAGTGTTGCTTTCCAGAGTTGGGACTGTGAGCATGGCCTCCTGAGCTGGAAGTCAACTGCCCATGTTAGAAAGCTGAACAGGGAGGAACCAGCATCCAAAGCGGAGGCTCTCTGGTCCTAACCAGGTGGCTTAAATGCTCAAATGGTCAAAAAAGATGGAGATATACAATAGAAACAGAAATGAGGGGGAAAAGAGAAAAGAAAAGAAAGAAACCCTCTAAATGGGTTAGATTTAGGAGAAAAAGAAGAAAAGGAATGGCCAGCGATAAATAAATAAATAAAATATAGCTTAAAATAGTAAAATCCTTAAAAGGGAGTAAAACAATATAAAAAAAGCCACAAAAATGGTGTATACACAGGAGTCTGGATTTTGTATATTATTACATCTTCTTGGGATTATTTGATTGTCAATGAGCTAACTTCTGAGAGTCATTTGGTTGTGGGAACTCAGTTAAAGCAACCTATGTATTTTAAAGATATCTTGACTTCTAAATTTGGATCAAAAGATATGTTGCTTTGAAAAAGAGGTTCTGCTTTTTTTTCAATAGGAGATGAGAGCCTGTGGATTGCTTCTAGATTAATATAATTTGATTAAGCAAGACCTCCTGAAATGATGACCCAGATATTCCAAAATCCATGACATCCTCATGACTGCTGGTTGAGATGGACCAGTCACACAAAATACCCTAATCAGGACTTGGCAATACTTCTAAATTTTCTCAGGATTCCCATAAGATTACTGCACTCAACAATCAGCAGGAAGTAAGAGAACTATGCTCAAGTTATCAAAATAAAAATATTTTCATTTAAGAGGTGTTGGTCATAAAAGTTTAATGGTCATAGTCAATCTCTTTCTGATGAAAAAAGTGGAGCATGCTATAGAAATGATGAACAAAAGGGAGATTATTAAATCAACTTTAATCCAAAAAATAACTGCTCATCTCCAAATACTTTAAATTGGTATGGATTTTGGTTTATTGATACAAATTTAAGGTTGATTTTGTTATAATGTGTGTATATTTATACTCTTGTTTAAGGTATTATGTTTATGCAGCTCACTTTAAAATGTAAGGTATAAGAAATACAAATTAATAGTTATCAATGATACTCAAACTTTCAGACATGTTAATTAGGTTTTCTAGATATGCAGCAATATATTTCAAAGAGATATGTAATTTTCAAACTCTTCAAAGACCTACATAATATGTCTTTTAAGATGTTTTAATAGCATATGGTTCATTTTTTTTTGTTATGACAATGAGACATGTTTGCTCCTAGAAGCATTGATCTACTTCTAAAAAAATTGGGCATTGAAGAAACTCCATATAGAATTTAGTTTCCTTGTGGCAAAAGTTAGCCACTGGGCAAGAAAGTGCCCCTGCCTCTACTAGTGACAGTATACTGTTTAAATGGGACAAGAACCAAACAAAAGGACTGCCAAAAGTTTGCCAAAACAAGGAGGGACAGTCCTTCAGAAAAATCCTGCTTCACTGAAAAATCAGTCGGATATGCTAGGCTGATAGACTGAGGATGGAGGCCCCAGACTGTAGAGGAACTTTGGGTGACTGTCCAGGCAGCTAACTGTTTCTGTCATTTCTTACATATTTGAAGTTGCTTGCTTTTGCTTCCTGCTTACTCAGTTAATATGATTTCCTTCTCAGATCTTTTTTGAAGTTGAAGACAAGATAGTTATAATTTTCCTTAGCTATGAAAAGAGATAAAAATTAGACATAAAATATTTTCTTTAATTTTGTCAAGTATAAATAGACTGGTTATTATATCTGATTCTTACTTGATAACTGTTTTGTTGTATGTAATTTTACTGTATTAATACTGAAATTCATTTCCAGTTAGAAAGAAAAAGGGAAGTTATGGGAGATGTCCTGTACCCTGTGAGTATATATTCCTCCAATTGGTTGATAAAAAACATGCTTTGGCCTATGGCAAGACAGAATAGAGTCAGAAGGGAAAGCTAAAATGAATAGAGGTGGAAAGAAAAGCAGAATCAAGAGAGCTCCTAACAGTCATTCATAGAACAGGATGCCAGAACACCTAAGGTAACACCTCAGCCATGTAGTGACATATAGATCATTAGAAATATGTTAATTTACATGTGAGAACTAGTCAGTAATAGTTTAATCCATTTTCCAATTAATTATATTAATGTTATAATCTGTGTAATTGATTATTCTATAACCCATTATGGAAACCTTCAGGCAGGAGAAGAACTGGTTCAGTGGACCCAGATGAGACAAAGAAAAGTTTCCAGGTACATATGTCTATATGTGGTAGCACAATTTAGCAATGTAACTAACCCACATAGTGCTGGTTTGGTAGTCATGAGCAATATATGCCATGGAGTGGCAAAAGTCAAATAGAAAGCCATGGAGGCCAGGGAAAGTTTCACAGGATACATTCTGTGAGAGGAGACCCTTAGAAGCCAATGAGTAAAACTATGAATGTGAGTTTAAACTTCAGTGGAAACTCCAAGATGTTAGGAATGCCACAAGTGTGAGGTATCATACAAAGGAAGATACACGCATGAAGTGAAGCCACACCAGGTGAAAGTTTATGTGCAACTGTCTTCCAAGCTTTGAAGTGTGGATAGTGCCAACAAGAGCTTCATGCTTCACAAGCTAGCCATGAGACTAGAGGTCTTGGTGTTTGTCCTGCTAAGTTTTCAGTCTTGTGTTGCTGCTGTTGATTTTTCTATATCCTTATTCCTCTCCTTTTTGTACAGGGAATGTTTACTCCTTGATATTGTATACTAGAGGTGTATAGTCTCTCTCTCTCTCTCTCTCTCTCTCTCTCTCTCTC
>LOEQ01005058.1:52220-65325 GCA_001685075.1 Bramus lutescens | reverse complement strand
TCCACCCACCTAAGGGCTGGTCTATCAAAAGGCCAAGGCAGTTTCTTTATTAACTAATGAAAGTAACACATAGACAGTTGACCTTCCTACATCATGTGTGTGAGTGAGTGTGTGTCTGTTTAGGGACTTAAGAGATAGTACAAGGTCCTATAAAATAGAGACAGACTTTGGATCTTGACTAGAGCTGAGAATGTTAAAGGTAATGAGATCTTTACAAGTTAGTCTTCCTACAGTTTGCGTTGTGAGATGGCTGTGCAGGATTGGGAACCGGTGGTGGAATGCAATGTTTTAAAATGGTGTGCTTGAGTGTTTAGTTGACAAGGGCAAAATTGTCATTGTCAATCTAACTGAACATAGAATCACTTAGAGGCACAGTTCTTTGCAGTCCTGTGAGGCTATTTCCAGACATGTTTCATTGAGGAGGAAGTAGACATCCTGAATTTGTTTTGCAATACAATGTTTTGGAGTCCTAGAATGAACAAAAAGTGACAAAATATAAAATTAGCTGAGCACCAGCATTTAAACTCCATGTTGCCTAAGTACAGGCAAAATGTGACCAGATGCTTCACACTCTGACTCCATGCCTTTCTCATCATGAGGACACTAGGCCTTCAAACTCTGAGCCAACATATACATTCCATTCCTGAAGTTGCTTATTTCATGTACTTAGTCATATCTATGAGAACAATAACTAATACAAGTATGTAGCAGACATTTTACTAATACATGCCTGGTTGTGACATGACTCTATCATTTATTGTAGGAGGTGTGTTTACAGATGGCCTAATAGAAACTCTGCTATGATTGTTGCTGAAGATAAAATTGATAATTAGTGAAAATGCAAGTCTCAATTTGACTGTGAAGTTTGTTGTTATTGATATAAGCCTAAATGTTCGTTTTCATATGAAGTGCATATTTTTTGGTCCATAGTCATAGCAATTTTCTAGCTAGATGAGCAAGTTGCTAAGGGTCTACTACAGAAAGACTGGAGCACTTCTTCCTATGTTTCTCCCACTGCCCTTGCCACATTAGGCCAAATAAAAGTTTTCTCTCAGGTTTCCTACTCTTACCTGAGTTCACTTGTCCTAGTTGAAACTGGAGATGAAAAGAAAGAAAGGGGCAGAGCAGTGCTAGCAGCAACAGTGGGGTGCTGTGGGAGCATGTTCTGCTCCTTCAGCCAATAGCCTTTAAGATACCATCCCACTGGGGCGTGGTCTCTTATACTGTAAAAGAAAGAGTCACCATATGCCCCCCTTCTTCTTTCTTCTGGTCCCAGTTCCGGTTTGGTAGCTCTCTGTTCCTGTTCGTTCATAGGATTGTTGTCTAAGATAGTGATCTGTAAGTTTTTTCCCCTTAAATAAATAACTCCTTTTAATTCATAATTCTGAACTGGTGTGGGATTGGTTTTGTGACTTATGCCTACAGTTGAGTGGTCAGCATACTGAGCTACATAAGTCACAGGGCGGTATGTGCCTTTGCAGCTAAAGCGAAGGCAGCTAAGTACCTAGAGAGAGCATTTAGTGTGTGCACACAGAGAAGATGAAGAACTGAGGGTAGTAGAAAAAAATAAAACACTTATGCAAGAGAAGAGAAATTGAAGGCCCCAGTCACCAAAATTCTCAAAGATCTTTCAAACTATTGCTGGTGGTCTCAGACACCTTGTCCTCAAAAGCTATGACACAAGCTACTATCACGGGCTGTAGGGCTGTAGAATTATAATATCTTGGCTTTTCTAGAACTGAACCACCAGCTTCTGCCAAATGTGGAAACATCTTGACTATGTAGCCCTACATGAGAACTACATTTGTGCACAGAAGGGTCTCAACACTGGTGACACCAGTGGGAATTAGATGGTACTCTTACCTGACCTGACTGCTATTGCCACTTCTAGATACCGCACAATGAGGGGTATGTACATTGTCAAAGATCAAAACTGTTAGAGACATCCCTGCCTATCAACAATTCTAGGTTGAACAAAGCAACCAAGCGATAGTAAGACTATGACAGTGGTTCAATAAATGTTTAGCCTCATAGCATGTTTTATGATTTCATTAATTAGACTTTCCTGAGAGTCCTCTCTTGAAGTAATGTAGGCAAGTGACAAAATACCCTTCTACAGATACTGAATACCACACTGTTATTGATATTTATTGTGTATAACAGACTACATTAGAAGAATTCTTTAGGAAATCAAGATTTCAAATTTAAAAGAAATTAGAGGTGAGTTTGGAACAATCTCTCTGGTCAGCCTCAAGGAACAACTCTTGGTTTTCTTTACTCACATAAATTAAAGGACACCTTTGTAACACAGATTAGACAATTGCTAGATAATATTTACTAGATTATTTATATCACTGTAGTTAAGTTACATGTGGACTATTCATGTTGCTAATAGTACCCAGATTTTGCTTTAAGTTTTATTTCACTGCTCCAGTATCATTTATTTAATATTTAACACAAGTTCCCAAGTCTGGCAAAAAAATACATTTATATATAGCTATTTATTTTAGTCATATAACAAGTGAATGAGTAGTGCATTCATTAATTTTCAAAAATACTAATTTCATTGTGAATCTTATTCAGTGAACTATGCTGAAAGAAAATATCTCAGTATAAAAATTCAGCAGAAAATATGTTTGTTTCAAAATCTTTATTTGAGGTAGATAACACTGTTTTACTAATTTACACATCAGCCTGAGTTTTTCTCCCAGTCAGCTTTTCATTTTGTCAATTTTGTCTTCATCAAGCAAGAGGTTCTAGTATTGTTTTACATTACATAATAGAAGTTTTGAGACAAATGTGTTAGAGAGGGAGCAGATGGATTTTCAAAAGGACAAATCTAAGAAATGAGTCAATTCTTGCAGTTACTGAAGTAAAGGAAGATACTAGGTGTGACCGAAAAATATTATAAATGTGTCAAGAAAATTTTACTAGTCTTCATTGTACCTGAAACAAGAACGCTGTATTACCAAGTTTTGGAAACATCATGAAGCAAGAAGAAAAAGTAACCTTGTAAAATGATTTAAATTTACGTTAGCAAATTTCCTTCTACTCTTTTCCTAATGAAATAACTTCCCAACTCCATGCCATTTTCCTTTCAGTCCTCCATTTCAAGAGAGATGAAACCTGATGTATTCTGCCATTATGGTTCATCCTTTACAGGAACTGAGAAGCAAACTTCTTACCTAACTAATGATGACCTATGAGGCATCAAAGGCTAAGATCACCATGTTTCTTCTTCTCTTTTACCTTTTATTATTGCTATTAACACTAAAATGTTCATAGCAATGAATCTGAGAGCTTTAAATTATTATTTATTCTACCAATAATAATAATAATAATAAAGAATTTCAGTCTAAAAATCTGACTTTTGTTTAATTCCAAGTTTATCTTTCATCCATTCAGCCATTCATTTTTCATTAGGTTTTGCTTCAAATTACATTAACTAATTTATTCCTTTCCAAAGTTACTTTATGTTTCTATTGCTTGTTAAATAACATGCAAGTCATTGTAGAGGTCCCAATATGTAAGAGGTATATATTATTCAAAGTCTTGTATTAGTACATGATTAATTGCCATTCATTTACTAATTTATTAAAGAATCATTAAATCATTTTAAATCACAGATATCATGTTGGAGCTATTTAAGTGATCTCTATAGATTTCATTATGTAATATCAAAGATAGATTTATTGATAATTTCAAAAAGATTTCAATACCAAAAAGAAGACTGATTTTGATATTTAATGTGAATAATGAGAAAAAAAGTGATTTCTTTTCTGGGTATATAGACATCACAGAGAAGATAATATCACTTGCCTTCAATCTCGAGAGATAGTTTACATTGTATATGTTAACTGGTGATTTATTCTGATCAGAGGGATACAAGCAAGTGAACAAACTTAGGAGAAATAGAAAACTTCTCTACATGAGTCTTGCCACATTAAAAGCAATGGGAACCTAACTAGAACATATATGATAGATTTTAATCAAATATCATACTCACATGAAAAAACTCTATTTTTCCTAACAGGTGCTAGCATAATCTTTTGTGACACTGTGTGTCATCCTATCACAACATATTTGTACTAAAAACTAACTTGCAAATAATTAAAATGTTATATGATAATTTCTTTAGGCCCCTTTCTCTATAATCACTGAAATGTGCATTATTATTAAGATAGGGACTTATAATTATGACTGTATTTCTATGTATTCAGCAATATATTATATCAAATCTTCATTTATTTTCTATCATAGAAAATATATTTTATATGAATATGATGAAAACATTATTTTTATTGATTTTTATTGAGCTTGACATTTTTCTCTGCTGCCCCCCATTACCCTGATGTAGGAGGGTCATCTGTATATGTGTTACTTTCATTGGTTAATAAAGAAACTGGCTTGGTATTTTGATAGGCCAGCCCTTAGGTGGGTGGAGTAGACAGAACAGATGCTGGGAAGAAGGCAATGAGTTAGACGCCATGCTTCTCCTACCCAAGATGGACGTGGGTTAGAATCTTCCTGGTAAGCCACCACTTCGTGATGGTCCATAGATTATTAGAAATGGGTTAATCAAGATGTGAGAGTTAGCCAAGAAGAGGCTAGATATAATGGGCCAGGTAGTGCTTAAATTAATACAATTTGTGTGTTGTTATTTCTGGGAATAAGCTAGCCATGCGGGAGTCCGGAGGGACAAAAAACAGGTCTGCTCCCCTTTCACTACACTACCCCTTCCCCGTCAACTCTAAAGCAAAAAAAAAACCCACAAATCACAGCCCCAGAGAACCTAGACAACAATGAGAGACATACACAGATTTAATCTACATAGGTATTAAAAAAAGAAAAGATCTCCTAAGTAAATTGGGAGCATGGGTACCTTGGGAGAGTGTTGAAAACATTATTTTAGCCAAGAGAAAAAATATGAAATACACTATTAGAAGGCCGAAAATGTGAAATAGTCAATGGAAAGGAAACAGTAACTTTAATTAATATATTCTTCTGTGTTCCAAGTTTGTTCGCTGACTGAGATGTCCTTACCCCCACACTGTAGCTAGTGTGAATTCAGCTCTATAGGTCAGAGAACAAAGTGTTCAAGCCCTTGACTTTGAACAGTAGCTTAGCAGGTGTAGTTTGACAAGGGTGCCTGCCACGGAACCTCTCTGCTCTCATGGTCCACAGACTGCCTGAAGACCACTGGTGTGTTTCAACTATTGCGTTGCCTGCATCTGGTATCCTTTAACATTTCTTTCTCTGTGCCATTGGAATCAGACAATCTTCCCTACTTTGAGGAAGCTACCATTCTGGAAGGTAGCTTCAGCAATATCCTTCAATTGCCAACCTTGATCAAGAGTCCTTATTCTATTACTGACAACTATGGGTGCCTTAGTTAGGGTATTTATTGCTGTGAACAGACACCATGACCACAGTAACTCTTACAAAGGAAAACATTTCATGGGGTGGCTTACAGTGTCTCCTCAGTGACACACTTCTAACAAGGCCATGAAGACTCCAACAAAGCCACACCTCCTAATAACATCACTCCCTATAAGATTATGGGCACGGTTACACCCAAACTAGTACATTCTGTATGAATGAAAATGAAAGTCTGTGCTTGTGTAAAAGAATTAATGCTGTGAAATTAATCATTTAGATCTGTTCACCCAATACCTTATAATTCTCTACTAGGTAATCTCTCTCTTTCTTTCTGTGTGTGCGTGTGTGTGTGTGTGTCAGTGCGTGTGTTATGTGTGTGTAAGTGTCTGTGTGTGTGTGTGTGTGTGTGTGTGTGTGTTTGTGAGGCCAATGAGCTTTCTATTGAAGAGTATGACCAAACTGCTTTTTCTTAGTGGTCTGGTTCCTCTCAATAGTAAAAAGAATGAGCCAGAGTAATGTTTGAAGAGATGTTGTACTCTTTTAAAAAAAAAAATCAGCATATATTTGAATAAGATTTTTGTAAGTAAATGGCTAATGGTAAGCAGGTAATCTTTGGAGAGATGTTGCAAGGACCATTGGATACAGCACATAAATAGATTTTTTTTTCTGATACAGTAAGTTGTTGACTATTATAGCTCATTGATCTCTGGAATGTTTCTCAAGAAAAATGTGCAAGTTATTTACATTAATGCTATTTTAATGATGCTGCCTATATACAGGGATTCACTTTGGAGTAATGAGAGAGATTAAATTTTTGACAGATGTGCCACATGTTCACTGTGATTAATAACAGAATTAAGTCATGGATGGCTCCAGGTGAGAAGAAATAATCACATAGGGCAACCTTTTAACCCTTAAACTCTCCCTGAGGAAAATGTCAATGAAATGTTTAGAAGAATGACTGACCCTTCAGATTTTATTCTAAAGTAAGTATCCTCATGTCACTGAGAGAGTGACTTCATCACTTTATAACACTCTATTTCTCTATTTTGTAAATCACAAATGAAAGAATCTGGTCTGCAGAGGCCAAGGGTGGTATCCTTTTTATACCAGCACTCACGAAGCAAAGGCAGGCAGCTTTCTGTGAGATGCAGGCCAGCTTGGTCTACATGGAGTTTTACAAGTTTAATGTACATAGTGTAACCCTGTCTCCAAAAATAAAAAGATGAATCGAGTCATTTTAGAACTTAATGGTATGCTAGAAAGAACATTTAAATTTCACAGAAACAGAAATTCAATATTTTAGTTGAAGTATGTCAATTAAACGACAAACACCATGGGGTATATACTATAATAAAACTTGTAGTTTATCATGAATTCAAGTGTTTCTGAGCATGCCCTAATGTTTTAGCTTGTCATTATATCAGGATTAACTGATAGAGTTATTAACATTCCTGTAGGAATAGTGCTAGGGATGTGCTAATGATGGTTCAGCTCATCCTACTGTTTTTATTGATTTTTTTAAAATATCCATTATTTAATACCTGGGATAAATTATAATGTACATTTTAAAAGAACGATACACTGCTGTTATTTTCTTACTTAATCTATAAATTTTAGTAAACTATGATAAAAGTAAATGACAGATTTTTATACCCTGAGAACTTTTCTGGAGCTGCAATCTAAATAAAACCAGAATTAAAAGTGAAGTAGTTTTTGCATCACACAGACCTGAGCAGAATAGCACACACAGTTAAGTTATAAAAAGCGACTCTCAAAAGCCAAGTATTTCAAAGTCTATGGATAACTGCTGACATATAGATCTTTAGTAGGCCAGAAATTATTCATTTTTCTGCCAGGGTTTCTCCGTTATTAGAGTGGCCAACAAACTTGATTATCTGAAACATGCCCCAAAGCAATCATAACATATTTCCTTATCCTAGAAAACCAGCTTCCATTCCAGTGTATCAGACTTTTAAGCACTATAGCATTTATTAATTTATTTAATTGTGCAGAGCTATCCCTGTGCTATAATAATTACAAATGAGTGGTCTACATTTCAAAATCTGCATGATTAGAGATAAAGACATAAGTCCCTGGAAAGAAAAATATAGAGAGAATTGTAGAGAGAAAAGAGTTGCAGGGATTATGAGAGAAAGGGGTATGTGTCCCAACCTTCATTTCCTACAATCCTTCAATGGCCATGGACAAATGATAAAGATCCAGTAAATAGGAAGACATCTGAAACTTATCTCGAAAAATATTAGCGAATTCAGTTTTGCTGTGGTAAAAATAGAGCTAATGGAAGGAGGGAAGGGAAATATTCCATTCTTGTGTGTTGTATCTATAACCTGAGTTATACTGCATATGCTGAAAAGGGCATGGAACTGGAACACTGCCGTGACAGTGACAAATTAGCACAGCAGCTAAATTAGGCAAGTGATCAGCAATGCAGGTCTTTTTCTTCCTTCTGTTTAGTATTTAGTATTAGTGTAAATATTTAGTATTTGATGTTTAGTGTTTTTTTTATATGTATGGTAGCTCGTGGGAAAGTGCTATTGTAAATTAACGTTTTATAATATTTAACTCTATACTCACTGAGCATGTCTATTTTTGACTTTTGGTTGTATAATGTTTAGTGTGTAGTATGTGTACATGTACAAATCTCATATGAATGTTTGCTTGTGTGCATGTTGTGAATGTGCATGCATGTGGAGACTAGAAATCAAGAGTTGCCCTCTGACATTCTTTACCTTATTTCTTCTGAATTTTATTTTCATACAGGCCTTCTCGTTGAACCAAAGTTTACCAGAAAAAATCTCTTACAAGAGAATGCCAGGTACCCTTCTGTTTCTATATTATCATTCTGGGATTACAGATGTGAACCACTACACCTGTTGGGTTTATTATTATTATTATTATTATTATTATTATTATTATTATCTGGGTTCTTGGGATGTCAACTCAGGAGCCCATGTTTGCACTGCAAGCACTTTACCAACTGCGCCATTTCTGAAGTCCTTTAATTGTGTATTTGCACATTACTTTTCCATCACCATAAAGTTCTCTTAAGTCAGTATTTCTCCCCCCATTCCAGAATGAAAATCTCAATAATAAGAGAAATAACTGGCAAATATCTCTCAAAAATGAAGTAGAAACAGATTCAACCATGGGGAACTCATTCTTTAGCCCATTCATCATAACAAAATGAAGAAAGGTTTTTGCAGTTGAGCAAGGGTAAAGCAGATACTTGTGCACAGAGTTTTTATTCAATAGTCACTAGAGATTTTTAATTGAATAACACATTACACTTCTCAGGAATCTGTGCCTCACTAGCTGGGTTGACCTCATAATCCAAGAAAACAATAATTGTCTTAGTAGCCTTGCACTTGTTTTGCATAGTGTGTTGTAAGCCCTTTGTACTCCAGGGATTTCCTGCTCAGTGGCCCAGAGGAAGAAATGCAAGATAGAGGGTACTAATACAAGCTTACGAAAATATCTCCTTGTTCAAAGAAACTGGAACTCTGGTGGTTCCTTGCAACTGAGTTAATAATATACCTTGTAGCATGAATTCTAATCGGTCTTAAGAACAAAAATATGAAGCGAGATATTACGGGGCAAAGTCGAATGACAGAAGAAGCAGAGCAGCCAGTCATTAGTTTTTACCTTTATGAAACCCTTAGACCCACTGGGGTATCCTGTCTCTACAAGTCCTTAGACTGAATGTGCTGAGCTCCTGTCTCCTCCTGCCTTATATTCCTCTCTCTGCCTAGCTGTATCCTGTCTCGTCTTCACCTTCCTAGTACTGGGATTAAGGACATGTGACCCTCAAGTGGTCTCCTGGTAGCTGCCTCCTCAATGGTGAGACTGGAAATGTCCAGCTAGGTCCTCTGCAAGCTTGGGGAATTTGGTATGTGGATAAAAAGAGGTACAACTGGTGTGCTAAAGGCTACGATATGAAGAGAAAGAGACCTGGTCAGTAGTCCTTATCAACTCAGAACATGAAACCCAATATGGACAAGTTCAACAGACGCATCTGAGTTGAAGTCCCAGAATCTGAAAGTGCCCCAGTACCTTCATGTACTGAGTGAAGGACAGTTGATTCTTCTCTCTTAAAGTCAAAAGTGGGCAGGGGACCTTGAGCATGAGAACATAAACACAGTAGGGCGAGCCGGCTTGCTGATGCATGAGCTCAATCACTTCAGATGGGATGTCATTGGATTAGCAGAAATGCTTTGGACAGGAACACAAGAACTTGTAGCAAACAGATGCAAGATGATAAACGCAGGTGGAGAGGGAAAACACGCAGCACGTGTAGCTTTAGGGCTATCCAGTTTGGTTCAAAACTGCATGCTCTGGCACAGACCTGTAAATGACCAAATTCCATCAGCCAGGTTTCAGACAATGACACATTCAGTTACTGTTATGAAGGTATATGTACCAACAGCGGAAGCAAAAGAGGATGTCATCAACAGTTTCTAGACAGATCTACAGAACAAGGTCTGCAGGGTGCATAAGACTGACATACTAATTGTTATGGGTAATTTCCATTCAAGAATAGAATCTTGAGAAAGAATGGGCTATTGTGTCATGGAAAAATATGGGTTTGGACAAAGGAACAATAGAGGGAACAACTGGTTGACCTCTGCTCTGCAAATGCTTTGTGCACATCTAACACAAAATTCAAACAGGCCAAGCCATCAAGATGTTGGATGTGGGAATGCCCTGACAAAAACACATATGCCAAATTGACTATATTCTGATTAGCACGGAACTCTTATCTAGCAGCCAAAATAGCTAATTATTTTCTAGTGCTGACCTGGGGTCAGATCATCAATTTGTTACGTCCAACATTTAACTGAAACTTAGGAGACGCAAGCCAGGCAAGATGAACCAGAAGTTTAATTGTAAACAACTGATGAACCTAGCTTTATGAAGAGAGTACAAGAAAACCACTGAAAACAAGATGAGGGAAATTACTAAACAACCCTTTACAAATACAGAAATCAAATGGGAGAAAATCGAAAGAGCTCTACAGGACGTTTCAAAGGAGACACTTGGTTAATGCAAAAACGGGTAAAACCAGTAGAATGACTTCCTGCAGAGATGATCAACCTGAAGGAAGAATGAGACGAGTTAAGGAGCAAATGAAGAGGCAATCCATAGGCAGCGAATCACCACAACTATCTGTGCAGGGAGGTCAAAAACAGAACAATGAAAGATAACAGCTCTATATACAAGGAATATGCAAAGAGGTTGAAGACGCTGGACTCCATGATAAAACACTTCTCATCTATGAAGCTGTCAAATGGCTAACTGTCAGATTTGCTCCTCAGATTTAGGTGATTGAAGATGGGCAAGGTCATTTATAACAGAACCAGTGGAAGTTTACTTTGGAGACAATACTTTGACACCCTATTCAATGGACCTAATGCTGTCAATATAGACTACAACTAGAAACATGTTGGCAGTCACTCGAACACCAGAGATGATGAGAAAATATTAAATATTGGCAACAGTGAGATAAAGGAAGCTATGTAGGTGGTCAGTCAATTGCCTTTTGCTGACAATACAGCACTATTTGTTGAAAGTCCAAATGAGCTGCTGGTTATGGTAACTAGAGTGTTGGAAGTAGGTGACAGCCTTGGTATGATAGTAAACATCAAGAAGACTGAGCTACAACACATGGTAAGGGTGCACAAAAATTTTAACATTGTAATAAAGAATTAGAACCTCAATCAAACAGTCAACTTTCTCTATCAGTAAGGAAACCACAGAACTATTTCTGATGTCGGGAGTTGATAGGGATATCGAGGGCTGCATTTCAGGCACTAGGAAGGATTTGGTCAGCAGCAGACATCATGACAACAACAAAATCACAAGTATATGAATCATTTGTCTTGAGCTGCCTTCTTTACAACTCTGAAACCCGGGCAATGAAACGTTCCTCAGAACAGAGGCTGAATGTGTTTGAGATGGTGTGTCTCAGAAGGAAATTATTTGTAACATGAAGAGATAGGCTTTGCAAGAATGACATAAAGAAACATTTCCATCTACAGAAGGAAGTAAACTACAGGATACAGCAATGGCACTTGAGATGCTTTGGGCATGTTATGAGAATGAATGATGGCAGATACCGGAAGATAGCACTTCTTGGAGGTGTACATGGGATAAGATGAAGAGGAAGGGTTGATTTACAGCATAAAGGAAGACTGTGGAACCTTGGGTATGACGATAACGTAAGCATCTATGACTGCCCATGATAGGAACAACTGGAGAACCACGATAAGCAGGCTTCCCATGCATGCTTAAACATTGGCGGGCCTTAAATGATGACGACTCCCAAATACTAGAATTTAACATCTAAGCCACAAATGCTTGCCTCTGTTTCTATTTTAAACTATCAATCACATGTAGCACAGGGTGGCCTTGAACTCACAGAGATCTGTCTGTCTCTGATTCCTGAGTGCTGGTATTAAAGATGTGTACCACCACTGCCTGGCATCTATGTTAACTAGTGCTGGCTCCACTCTCTGATCTTCAAGCAAGCTTTATTTGTCAGATCACAAACAAAATATCATCACAAGACCTTGAGGTCACTTAAAACGTAGTCAGATATCTTAAAGTGCACTTAACTTGTTTGCTGAACCTGTCTTTCAGAAGGTCGTATAATAAATAACCTTATTTGTATTTAATTTTCCATGTACACAGATATTACTGCCAATGCTAAAAGAAAGCTTTACTCTTAATATACACATTCTCCCATGGCCCTAACACAAAATCTATGAGTGCATATTATGTTATGGGAATCATTTATTAAAAATGGCACAGGGTTGAAATAATCCATATACAACAAATAACTGTCATAAATGTTGGAAACAACTAGCAGGTACAACTTTCTTTTACATGTTTTCAGTTCTGAGCTTGTCACTTACAGTTCCTTGTTAGAACACTGTTAAAAATTTCTGTAAAGTATCTCTGCAGGAAGAGTTTTCCTGTCCGGGGAGCTGCTTCCAAATTGCCACAGAGAGACTTATATTAATTGTATATGCTCTGGCAGTATCTCAGGCTTATTTCTAACTAGCTCTTACATTTGGGGGGAAATTGTTGAGACAGGATTTCTCTGTTTAACTGCCCTTGCTGTCCTAGAACTCTTTTTGTACACCAGACTACCATGAATTTACAGAGATCTGCCTCTCTCAACCTCCTGAATACTGGGATTAAGGGCATGGGCCACGGCTGCCCCCAAAAGCTGCTACATTTTAAGTCATATTCCAGGTAGCTCTTATATTTTAAGTTAATCCATGTTCCTTATTTATGCTCTAAGATGCGATGTTACTTTATTAACATGGCGTGCTCATCTCCTGCTCCCTCTGCATCTGGTTGGTGACCTTCTGACTTCACCCTTCCTTCATCTCATCAATCTGTTTGGCTTTCCTGCCTAATTTTATTCTTGTCCAGTCAGCTTGTTTATTAAACCAATCACAGCAATACATATTCACACAGTGTACAGAAGGATTATTCCACAGAATAGCTCTCATTTATTTACCGTTTTTATACTCTTTGTGCTGTTCAATAAATACTGATCAAAGCCCTTTGTTAGGGACACTCCTATAGGACTACAGGAATAGATAGAGATGTGTAGTGATAGGGGAGCAGGCCTGTTTTTCATCCCGCCCAGCTCCCGCACGGCTAGCTTATAGCCAGAAATAACAACACACAAATT
>LOEQ01005058.1:35130-52070 GCA_001685075.1 Bramus lutescens | reverse complement strand
CTGCCTGACTCGGCTTTCTTTTTCCCAGCATTCTGTTCTGTCTACTCCACCCACAAAAGGCCAAGGCAGTTTCTTTATTAACCAATAAAAGTAACGCATAGACAAATGACCCTCCTACATCACAGATGGGCCAGTGTTAACAAGCTATAGATAGAAGAGAAAGACCTGGGGAAGTCAAGTTTGAACTTATTTGTGGTCAAACTGTCTCAAGAAGAGAGTTGTGATTTCCTTCTCTATGAAACTTGGATGCATTTCTGTTCCTCCAAGATTATCGTTTCTGTGTTTAAATGATACAATAGACATTTCAAGAACAATCTAGGATAGACAGGCTTGGGGCATTCTCTGGTCTTTTATTAACATGAGATTGTTCCCATTTTGTTCAAACACTGTGTATGCTTCAATCATCACTACACAATGGAATTTATGTTACTTCTCTATTTTTCATTGATTGAAATTGGCTTTCTTCATAAAATATATTCTAACAAGAGTTTTCTCTCTTCTAGCCCCTCCAAGATCCTTTTGGTCTCCCTCCACCAATCTGCATCCACAATATTTCTGCCTCTCTTCAGACAACAAAACAGGCATATAAATAATAATAATAAGATGAAATAAAACAAAAGCAATCAAATTGGAGAGGAATTCATATAGGAACTCAAAAAGGTTCATTTGGATAGATTCCAAATGGTACAGTACATAGAAATTCCTATAGGTCAGGATCTTTAAAGAGAACATAGTTGTTCTTTGATAGTTTCTCACTTCTGAATTTATTATTTTGTTTATGTTTTAATAATAACCTATATAATAAATGGGTTCAAATAAGTGTTTTCCTACATTTTGTATGCTGTTCTACCAAATTTGGTGTTGTAATTCTGATACAAAGTTACAGAGTGGGTAGATCAAATACATAGGTCAAATAGCCTGGGGCTTGAGATTAGCAGTTGAGGTAGTAGAGAGATGATTCTTGAGAACTGAGACCTTAACTCATAGGCTGTGGAAGGTTCTCCAGGCAGCATCAGAACTGATCTTGATTAGAGGAAACCCAGCTCTTGTTTGATGAATCAGGATTACTTGCATCATTCTGGGAAAATACTTTCAGAGCTTTTGAAGTCACAGTTATTGACATCTTGATATGTGACTGGAGGTCAAACCAGAAAAAAAGCACTCTTTGTGTTTCCAGCTGAAGATAAAGCAATCAGGTAAGTATAAAATAAAAGGCTAGACATGATTGGGATATTTTTTTTTCTTTCTTTTTTTTCGAGACAGTGTTTCTCTATGTAACAGTCCTATCTGTTCTGGTACCAGCTCTTGAAGTCCAGGCTGGGCTCGAACTCACAGAGATTCACCTGCCTCTGCCTCCCGCATGCTGGGATTAAAGGCGTGCTTCACCAGCGCCTGTCTGAGAGGAAATTTTTTCTGCAGATATCATTTGCATGCTTTATATACTGAAGTCTTATACTATGTGGATATATANTATATATCCAGAAAACTCAACTAAAAATAACTCACTAAATATTATGCTCAGGTGTATTTTACAACATTCAATTCTAAAATCATAAAATAAGAAAACAGAGAAAAATATTTTGATCATCTGCTGATGTGCTCTATATATGAATTAGAAACAATTAGTTTATTTGCCCTGGATTTCATGACTAAAATATGTTCAGAAAAGTGGCAGTGTCTCATCAACCACTGATAAAAGTAATTGTGTTTTAGTTCTGAAATGGTTCTACTGAGTGAAACTTCCTGCAGACACCAATGAGATGTTCAAGTATTCTAAAAGAACTTTTCCACATTCCACATCTTACTAATCAGAAAAGCATGCCATTCACCCCCTACAGCTGATCCTATCAGCACTGCCATGTTACCTCATTCCCTTAAGTCTGAGAGTGTGAAATCTGACTCTCTCTTCACAGGGAAATTGAACCACTGAATGAGGTATTAGTGCAAAAGGAGGCAAGATAGCAAAATTTCCAAGGGAGCAGTTTTAATTTCTTCCACATTAGGTAAAAGGAATTCATGGAGTAAATATTAAGACAAAAACGTTATAAAATGTGTTGAATCAAGAAACTTTAGTATGAAGGAAACAAATATGAAATATAAAGGAAATGTTACAAAGAGAGATATGCATGAAAAACAGATAAGTCTTTCTGTTCTAATATTTCTATTCTGACAGTATCACAAGAGATCAGACTTTCATGTGGCTGCCCATACCCAGTTAAGTTTGTACATGAAGCTTCAAAGTACTTGCTGGAGGTATTCCACCATATTCTATTTCTATTTCCTTTCCTGATTCATTTTTCCATATACTGCTAATTTTAACTTTAAGGGGCCTGTAGGAAATGCTTCAGGTACTAACACAGGATGTCCTGTATGCCATTCCTTTGTCAATGTATGGCACATGTCAGCTGGGAAAAAAACTAAGACCCTACTTAGCAGTGGAAAAACTCCACTGTTACTATTGAAGAATTACAATTATCTCTTTTTTCATTCTATTTTATCATCACATCCTTTGATATTTGAAGAAAGAGTTCCCAATAATAAATTTGTTTGAATAAGCTAGAAGAGAGAAAAAGGTAACTTTTAAATAATCATATATATTGATTATGTTTGATTGACTATCCTAAGAACTAAGAAATATTATTGCTCCACTATTCTATGTAGTAATCTAATGATAAAATAAAATACTAGTATGCAAATATAAGGGATACTATATTATCTATGTATTTAATGATTTTTTTTTCTGTTTGACTGTAAGAATCTGATAAGGGATAGGTGGAAAATAAGTCCTGCCTTCTTATGAATCTCAAACATCATCCAGACTATGTGGGCATTCACAATTATTGTAGTTATCAGCAACCCCTCACCACCACAGCTCATCTCTTCTTATCCTTTTAAGGTACTACTGTATCCCACTGCATTGAGACAGAAAGGGAATGGCTGTTAGTTATATTGATTTTTTAAATAATAAAATAGATTTCCCATCTTTTTCAATTGTCTGAATTAATCTTTAGTAATCCAAATAGATACTTAATAAATGAGGGAACATTTACATGCTTTCATAATATGTTTCTCTCTACTCTGTCCTTTATGCATTTAATTCTAAATTCTTTTCTGTTTTTTGTTTGTTGTTTTATGATAGATGTCACTATTACCTGAAGATTATAAAGAAATTAAAATATTCCTATTGCTAAATTATGTTGTAACATCAATGTGCATCTTAATACTCCCATTTGGTTACTGTGTTGGTGACACTGACTTAAACAAACCAACTTCCCTGACAATCATAAAAATGATACAGCACATACAATTATATATAACACTTGACAATGATAATCCCTTGTTTTCTTACTGGCTTGTGCCTACTATACTATATGTTTTTATTATTAATTTAAATTTATTTATCTATTTGTATCTTCGTCTGATGAGCAACTCTTACCGTTTGTGCACTCTATGTAGCTGCCTTACCACAAGACTATACCATCAACCCTTTGTTTTATTTTTAAAGGGTAAAATATCAACAGTAAAATCACTTTTTAAAAAATATAAAAAGCCTATAAAACATGGATATAATGTAAACATTTCACACAGCTCTATAACGTTTGCTTTTTAATTTGCTATGAAAAAAGGAATGAAGTAAAAATTTAAGCTAAAGTTAACATATTACTGAAGAAAATCATTCAAAATTAGGTAAAATATGATTCTACTTGTATGTACACCTGTGACAACTTTACTGTTTCAGACCAGTCATAACAATTCATGTTTAAGTTCTGAATATTTGAGGATGCTCGATATTCAGGGTTGCTGTTACTCCAAGTTTATGAGTTTAAAGTTTGTTCGTTAAAGTGTAAAAAAAAAAGCAAGCTATGTGGTAGTGGCACATGCCTTTAAATCTTAGTATTCATAGGAAGGTGGATGTCTGTGAGTCTGAGGCCTTCCTGGTTTACAAAAGCACCAAAGTTATGCAGATTTTGGGCCGAGTTTTTTTTTTTGTTTCAAAATAACGTGTTACTCTTTCTTGATATTTTAAAATAGAATCATGGCTCCTTCCCCAAGAAAACCTCATAAAACCAGCACAAGGAGATAATGCATGAAATTTATGAAGTATTAATTATTTACTATTCATTATTTAATATTGTAGGTAACTCAGTTGTACACATGAAGCACAGAGAAGTGTAAAACACTGATCTCTGTCATAATAGAGCATCTAGTCTAGCAGGGGACAAAGAACAAATAATAGACATAGAATAAAATAATTATTATTACTATTTGAAAATAAGTGACTAGAGTAAAGACAATCTGGAATTAAGTGGGTATGACCCTAGAGGACAGAATTAAACAGGGAAGTGAATGGGATGTCATTAAAAATGTAAGATATAAGGCTCTTGAAAATTACCTGACTGCTCTAAAGACTGTGTCTTTGTTTGTTTGTTTGTTTATTTGTTACTCCATTCCTAAGAAACATTTGCTTCTTTTTAGTCCTTATCTGGGATCAACTAGAAAATGAGAATTAGATTTATTGACAGAATAACAGATTTTGAATACATTTTAAAATGTATTAGTCTGGGTCATCTATGTCCAGATGCTGAGAAATAAAGAAAGAAAGAAAGAAAGAGAGAGAGAGAGAGAGAGAGAGAGAGAGNGGGAGGAAGGAAGGAAGGAAGACCCTGCATGTTCTCCTGAATATGTTGATCCTAGTCTATTCATATGCATAGTTACTATAATGTATACATATACATATGTTAGCACATGTACATTTGATTTCAGAGTGAAATTTGGAAACAAGAGAAGAAAGGATAGCATTAGGTGTTAAGGAAGGGCAGCATACAAATAAGAGCCTGTGGATTTTCAAAGAGGACATAAAGCTAATTATCTTCAATTATTTCTATAATGGATGTTTTCCATTATTGTGATGAATTCAGTGCATAAAACTGTGTTAAGATGTAAAATCCAAAGAAAAGATCCAGGGCTTTAGAATGGCAATTGTAACTACACCACTTCACTGAGTTACATTGAGTTTAGGACTAGGCAGATGTTTGAGTGGTTGCTTGTTTCCATGCAGTCTGTATTTGTGATTTCATTACAATAAAGTGATGTTATCTTTAAATAATCTATTAGGAAAGAATACATGTCATTTTCATCCTCTCCTAAAACTTTACAAGAATCTAGTAGAATTAATTAATACTTGTCAATCAATGACATCAAAATTTATTACACAATCTAGTTTTCTTTAGGTGTCAAAGAACAATGCTTCTATGAACACACTTTTTTGTGTTTTCAATGAATCAGATAATATAGCATCTTTCCATACTTTCCTCACTTATCATTACTGATGGAAATTATCCAATTTTCCTTTTTGGCTTTCTGCATCCTACCATCCCCTCCAAACAGAGGCCTCTCCCCTTGTAAACTGTACTGCATGTACTCTGCTTTTTCCATCCTCTGCATAATACAGTTTGCAGTGTAGAGTTACAATCAGCTCCTGTTTATTATGTGCAAATGAACACTAATTACTAGTAGCTAAGTACTTGCTAGATAACACCTGATTGTCATGTTTGAACAGACTAAATAAAAATCATATTCTTTAATTGTAATTTCTTTGTGGTGTGCTTTTGTGACACACACAAACAAAATTGTATCATAATAACCTGTCCATACTAACTGAAGGGAATAGTACTTAAATATTTGGATACAAATATGGAAACATAAATGGTGAAATGCCTCCTATGTCCTTTGGCATAGACTGTAGAAGCTATGGATTCACATTTTTGAATGTGTTTTCAAAGGGGCACAAAAATTTCTTGCATATCTAACTACCTATAATATTACTGAGAAAAAAATGATTTAATTAAGAAAAATACTAATTGGGAAAGAAGAAACTACTGAAATTTATAGGTCAACTATATAAAGTTATCTCAAAAAGTCTTTAATGTAATTAGATTGAAATTTGTTTAGTATGCTCATTTTTATACAAAATTAGTTTAAATTAATTTTAAAAGATAAACACCAGTGTGATAAATTAATTATAAAGATGAATATTTTTAAATTTATAGATATTGGATGATAGGATAAGGCTTGAATTTTTTTACAAATGTGAAACTCTTTCCCCAAAAACAAAAAACTTAAGATCATCTATAGTTAACACATAAAAGACTCAAGACAGGATACAATACAGAAAACAATGAGGAAAACCACATAGTCAGAAGAGAAACCCCCACAGAGCATGTGCAAAATGAGAGGACAAAAAGAAAATTTTCTGATACCATAACAAAACAGAACAACAACAACAAAAAAACCAAAAACAAAAAACAAAATTAATAGGCTAGATTTGGACACCTAGCACAGAAAGGTTACCTCAACCATGAAAATGATTAGCACCACCCGAAAGAGGGCAGTGGGGTGGAGTGTTGCCACCAATGACACAGAAAATCACTAAAGCTGGAAGGTAAGAGCATGTAAACCTCACAGCATGGAGTTTGCATTTTCTATAGAAGTTTACATATTTGTGTTAGCTTTATATTTATGTCTTATCAATTGCATGAAATTTTTGTAATTAGAAGTGATTTGTGGGTCATCAATCTTTTCCTTTGTAGCATTGCAAACTTTTTGCTGCAGAAAATTTCCATGAAGAAGTGATGCACTTGCCAGGACCCCAGTAGCAAAGAGAGCATGGGTAAGGACTCACAAGCCAGGCGGGGAAATTTGAAAAATTAGTGTACAGCAAACTTTGTAGGACTGACACAGGCTCTCTCACTAGCTGCGAATGTCTGCTTTCTTCGAAATCACTAAACATAACAGGTTATTTACCCCCACATAAACTTCATAAGCTTTATTTCTTTTTCTACATTCTGTGAAACCAGAAAAGTAAGAATACCATCCAATGATTGAAGGGTCTCTCCAGTTTAATATCAGAGCTCGATAAAGTGTCCTGTTTTGGTAACAAATTTGATAATAACGTAATGACTATGAGGAAATGAAACTTTCAAATGAAATGCTCTAGTTTAGAAATTACCTTCTCACAGGGAATTAAATGTTTCTCAGGAACTATTGATTAATTTCTCTTTTCTGTATAGAAGCTTTGGCAACATACAAGGAAAGAATCATTCCTTTGTTCATGTGTAGGCATTTAAGTGTTAGGACCTAACGTGTGCACAGTATGAAATATGGCACCTACTATCCACAGGATACTGGCAGCCTAGGAGGTAGCCATTTATCTCAGCTATTCATCAGACAGAGATGCCACAGCTAACCTAAGATGCACCCCTTCTCCATGTGGTTTGCTCTGTTGAAACTGCACCAGACACTTTTGACTATACTCACAACAGCAATAATAGCATTATATAGCCCTTGTCTGGAGGATAAATTGTTTCATTTATTTTATTCTAAGAAACAATGAGACCAGTCTGATGATATTAAGGTACTTACAAAAAGACATCATTTTTACTCTTCAAACTATTCTGTTGCTCATAGAGGCATTCTCATAATGCAATTTTAGTAATATAGTCCTAAAGACTTAATGCTTCCCTCTTTTGATTGTTTTTTCCTTCCTTTCTTCCTTCCTTCCTTCCTTCCTTCCTTCCTTCCTTCNNNNCTTCCTTCCTTCCTTCCTTCCTTCCTTCTTTCCTTCCTTCCTTTCTTTCTTTTTTTCTTTCTTTCTGTCTTTCTTTTTTCTTTTCTGAGTGTCTGGTTATTTCTGTAGTTCATTTAGAAGAAATATGTCCTGTAATGTAAGAGAGCATTTCTCCCAAAAGGAATGTAAATGCACAAAGAATTAATATTTTCAATAACAATACTTTGCTAGGTTTTTCCAGTTGCTGATTACCTAAAAATCTTTCCCACAGCTTACCAGAACTCTGGGTTTCTTCTTTACACTGTGACTCCTCTGTCCCTTTTTATTAGACAACTTCCTTTAGAAACCGATTGCAAATTCTTTCTGTTTTCATTTGAGATGCAATTCTTCTAAAAGCTTTTGTCAATGTTCTTTCTGTAAGGCTCCAAGAAAAACAATGCATCCCAAATTTCCCCTTGTTCACCTCTTTACTGCCCAACTTGGACTCAGACTATATTTTAAACCCCTGTTCCCTATTACATTATTAAATTAAGCTATTGTTTTTATTTAACTGTACCATTTAAAACTATAAAGTTCAAATAATATCTACTATATTATATCTGAAAGTACACATATACCTCTTAATTAGCAGTTATAATTTCATTAAGAAAATGAGTCTGAGCCTAGCAGTGTGCTTAGGTCGGAAGAAACATTCTCGAGTTATTTGTTGATAGGGTGATTTTGTACTTCTGGACATATCCCATTTTGTTATATAATGAATTATGTGAATTACATAAAGGTGAACTGCAACAAATGTACTCTTCAGATGTGTTGGGCTACAAATAATGGGTTTTATATTTTAAAATATATTTAATGTACTCTATGGTTCTGTGTCTACCACTCTAAACATTTAATGAATTGAATTAGAGATAAAGACATATTATAATTTCTTGCTGTTCACTTTATGATATTTATGCATTTTAATTCTTCTATTTTCTCTGGTATAGTCTTCTTTTTAATGGGAATAGCTAAAGAATCCTGCCCACTTCTGTCTCTAAACATAGATTTTGAAAACAAATCATTAGACTACTTCATCTCGAGTAGGTTGTAAACAAAGTACTTCAGTGCGTGCATTGAGTAGCCTTCCCGTTCAGAACAAAAGGTAGTTGTAGGTAGTACCTTGTAAAAGCTTTTCATTTCAGGATTCTCCCTGTGTTCAACTATTTACCATAAAATAAATCCACTTAGCACAACTCACAAAGAACAGAGTCTGGAAAAGGGTTTACCTCAGAAAGGCCAAGACAAATCATGAGGGTTCTTTTATTGCAAGAAAACAAAACATGCACAATCCTCTTGAAGACTATTTTTTCAAATATGCCTAATTCTTCATAATAGCAGTGATTTACTTATATATTTCTTCTCTTGTAATTGGACTAATAAGTCCATGATTATTTATGTCTTTGAAATGTCTCTTGAGTTTCATGTTGAGAAGTAATTGGCAATGGAAACAGACTTGAAGTAAGAAGAAATACCACTCAAGTTACAGCCATTCAGCAAACATTCTCCAGAGTGAGATAAGAAGGCACATGAAATATTCTCCATTATCTCCATGGATGGCAGAAATTCTGAGAATTTATGCTAGTATTTTCACTTGTTTTAATTATGTGAGCCTTTTTACCCTCGTTTTTGGTAGATTTTAAAATCTTTAAATTTGAATTGAGCTTAATTTATACTGACAGACAACAGTTGAGAGGAAAAAAATTGGCATTTCAACAAAGGCAGAATTTTCTCTTAAGAATCCTGTTCTCTAAGGAAGGAACACATTTTAACAGAATATTGTAGTCATAGTTTGATGAGGCAAAACAGTGCAGAGGTTCCAAATCCTGTATTCTTGGAGAGGCCATTTCAGGTTTAACTACAATGTGATCTTCTGGATGGTGATTCTATAGAAAATTGCCTTACTCTGTTCTAGGAACCTGATATCGAGATAACTAACTTAGACTCTGTTAAACTCTCTGCTTGTGCAAATATCCTCCTGAAACTAACTTTTTCTGTTAGCTTATGTTAAGCTGCTTGATTGAGCAAATCCCCCTGCTGCAGCTGCTGAACAAGACACCAGTGTGTAGATTTTACCTTTACAAACCCCTTACTCTAAACAATCCATACTATACCTAGTCCTGGATACCTGAGCATGACTCTAACCAGCTGGATTAATATAAGTTGTGTATGAGCAGTAGTATCTGGTGGATTCCCCATATAAAGACAAGCATTTAATATGATATCCCTTGCTGAGAAGATTTAAACCCAAATTGAAGGAATGAATGTTCATTCATAATTTTGGTGCTCTGCATAGGATTATTAGAACACCAAATGAATGTTTCCCCTCCTGATCAGGTTTTAATGTGTGTGGGCAGGCTGGGAGGAAAGCAGGTAAAAGGATAACTTTTATACAAGTTCAAGGCTGCTCACTAATTAGACACCAGTATTTTTCTCTTTTCGTTCCCTCTTCGTAACTCTCAGGAATGGTGGGAATTAACAATGAGATCTAGATACAGTTATATAGAGTCACTTAGACTCATTGTAACAAACTGCTCATAGTTCAGATCATTGCAAATAAAAGCTGCTACATCAAAGACAGACAGATTTTTGAGTAGGTAAATATCCCCTAATATTTATAAACCATGTGGACCAGGACGAAACTTCCAGTCCTCAGAGGAGCTGTCAGACGTACTCCTTGGTTCCAAAGTAGAGTGACAGTATTGCTCAACTGTCAGAAGGAAAATCAGAGAACGTGAAGAGGGGTCCACAAGGTTTTAGTTATTTTATTTTGTCTTTATTTTATGCAAGTTAGGTGCATCGTACTGTCCTGTCCATCACACACACGTTGTCTAAACAAAGCAATAAACAGTTAATAAGGAAAATAAATTCAAAGAGGCATACATAATGTCTTTACATAAAGGCTAATGGTACTGAGACATTAAAATTCAGACATGACAATTCCATTAGAAGAAGAGACAAATACCATCAAATGTAGACAATGTCATGCACATGTCCTATACCCAAAACATTCATTATAACTAATCACATTCACTTTTATTCAAACAAATTTAATGGTGTTTGCTGCCCACCTGATGTGCTAACATTCAGTTGAAGATTTCTGAGGCTTTTGTTTGTTTCCTTTGATTGAGAATCTTGAAACGTCAGTCAGAGATGTGAAAGCTTTTATTATCTTGCAACTGTAATCTATTGTTCATGTATGTATTATTTATTATTGCTTAGAAGCAAAGATGTTAAGCATAATGAGGCAGATACACAATAGTCCTAAGAAGTTACTTTTTTTCTGTTGCTGTGATAAAATACAACTGAAAAATATGGAAGAAAGGCTCTATTTTGGCTCACATGTTGAGGACACAGTCTTTCATGGTAGAAAAGCAGGACAAGAGGGGATTAATAGAGCTGGCCCTAATGAAACTACAGTAAGAAAGAAAAGAAGAACAAATCTTAGTGTTCTGGTCACCTTCTCCTTTTCAGGTAGTCTAGGATCCCTACCCATGATTAATGAGTTTACTTAATCATGCTAATACAAGACAAACCTGTCTAAAGAACTTTCTTCTAGATGATTCTAGATCTCAGCAAGTTAACAACTGAGATTTATCATCATATAATTCTTTGGCACATCAAGTTAAAATAATTCTTGAAAGTATACTGATACTCTAAACAAAATTGACTGTAGTCTGTCATAGTTAGATGATAGTGGAGGAATAAAGAAAATTCTGTATTCAGTTTTCACATACTTGAGGAGTGATTTCCTATAGGCTTATTATATACATGTAACATGATATAAAAACAAGTTATCAACATAAGGAATCACCATATTTCAATATCTCAACATTATATTATTTTTAAAATACTGGTTTTGACATTGGAAACTACGTGTGTTTTATTTAGTTTCCCCAAAACAAATTAAAAATATGTAAAAGAATCATAGCATTGCTTCCATGTATGCTGTAATGCTCCAACTTTGCAGATAGAAGACAATAAAAAGACTTACAAGGGGCAAGATAGTGCGGAGGATCGTCCATCTGATATTCAGGTTTTAACTAGAATTTGATCACCTTGATGAAGAATCCTGTAGAACATTACAGAAGTGGACTCTAGGAACCTGAGGTCATGATGCCCCAGTTAACTTATCTTCTACTAAACTGTATGCTTATGAAGAGCCTCCCTGCATGTTGTAGGTTGATATGCCAGAATGTAGTTTTTACCCTGTACTCTGACCACACCTGAATCCCACAATACCAGAGATTAGTCTCATTCAGCTGCTACAAAGACTATAAAATGACTTATAAACTACATCTGGGTGATCATCTCTGATTTCTTTTCACAACAAACTAAATCATTAAGTAGTCATTGTAATATAATTCTTTGTATCATTAATAACTTCTAAATTTAATAGATGCATATAAAATACTTTAATTCCCTAAAAATGTTTCTTTTTTTCATTTTGTCTGATTATATGCACAGTAAGTTTGAGCTTGGGTACCCAGTAGAAACATTATCAAAACTAGCAAGAAAAAAATAGAAAAACAGTACATTTCAAAATCATCAATTTTGATTCCAGACATTCAGAAGTTTTCTCTGATCTTCTTTTCTATTGTGGAAAAATTATCTGGAGATTATCTCTATATTCCAGCTGTAATAAAATTTACGAAAAATAAAGTTATACAATGCACTATGAACACAAATAGAATTGTTTCATTGTCTTATGTACCATTCAAGATCTTTATTATTGATGTAATGAACACATATTTTTGGAGACTCTTATACCCATGCAGTGAAATATTCCTAATGAGTTCATATTTTGCTTTTTTAAATATACAAACTAATATTAAATTGAGAATACAATTTTTGGTAATAGATGGTGAGAAAATAATTTTCTCTCAATTGTATGCAATGAATTGGAAAGAATTAGAGCCAAAAGACTAGGAACCTATTGAAACCTCTGAGCAACTTTGCCCTCATCCACTGGTACATAATTCATCGCTGAATAACTGTGCTATGGTTTCTAGTCTTTTGTTTTAGGTGTAGTTACAGGATTTATAATTCTTCTCAACTCCTAAATGGTCAACTATATCTTTATACAGTGATTCAGAGTATGACTGTTCTGCAGAAAAATATGTATTATGTTATTTATTTTTAAATGACATCATTAATTCCAGAGGTGGAAAATTGATGGGAAAACTATTAAAAAATCAGATTATTTAAAATCACATTTCATTGCTTGAAACTTGAAGATATTCATTCATTATGGGCTTTGCAGCAAGTCACCTTAAACTGTGATATACTTCATAAATGTAGGAATCACAAACATATCTATCTAGAAGACCTGACTCTGACTCATTTGTATGCAGTGTATAAAGTAACAGCGAAGTTTTATTGATGATATTGTCAACTTTTTATAATAGCTATGATTTTATATCATTCTCAAATGAAGAAAAAAGTGAATTCTCTTCTGTATATAATTTCTTGGAGAATTCTATGATAAGAAATTTTTAGAAATTAATCAGTTTTACAGAATGTGATGATTTACTCAATTTTACATTAAACTCATAATGTTGTTCTGGAATGTACCCTATTATTCTCATCGAATAAAATGAAAAAATCTTTCAATATACTTAAGAATAATAATGAAGAACAGAAGAATAATAGAAATAAAATCCTGCATGAAGAATTTATAATGAAAATGACTATTACTTAAAGTGGTTGCAAATGAAAGCACTCCCAGAGGATTATGCAGGATGACAAATAAAAACCCAGAAGCAGATATTGCTTCAAGCAGAAAAATCAGACAGGCAAAGCAGCCAATCAAGTAAACTCTTACATCCACAAAATCTTCAGACTGAAAAAAGAGCGATTTTCTGTCTTATCCAGCCTTATATTCCTTTCTAGTGCTGGAATAAAGGCGTGCACTACCACCTCCTGATCTCTATGGCTAACTAGTGTGGCTTCTGGGATTAAAGGTGCATGTCACCACTGCCTGGCCTGTATGAACGACTATGCATCTAACTTCTAACTCTGATCTCAGGCAAGCTTTATTTGTTAGGTCATAAACAAAATGTCACTGTAGGGGTATATTGAGTAAATCAGTGTGTTAACAGTTTTGTAAAGCATGGAAGAATTTGCAGTTCATTGGCTGATGACTTGCGCCAGTACATCTTTTTAAACTTTTCTTTTTTCAGTTTAAAATTTTCCTCATTTTACATACCAACCACAGTTCTATCTCTCTCCCCTCCTTCTGCTCTCCCTTACACTCCCTGCCTCCCTATTCACTCCTCTAAAAGTGTAAGACCTCCCATGCAGAGTCAACAAAGCCTGGAATATTGAGACAGAACCAACACACTCCCTGCTTCATCATTGCTGAACAAGGGACCCCATCTTAGGGAATGGGGTTCAAAAAGATAGCTCATGAATCTAGGATGGATCCTGGACCCACTGCCAGGGGCCCCTCAAACTGACCTAGCTACACAACAGTCACACACATTCAAAGCTCCTAGTTCAGTCCCAGACAGGCTTCCCACCTCTTGGTCTAGAGTTTGTGAGTTCCCAGAAGCTGGGTTCAGCTGTCTCTGTAAACTTCTCTGTCGTGACCTTGAGCCCTGTTACTTATATAATACCTCCAACTCTCTTTGGCTGGACATTTATCAATGGTAATCACAGCATGCAGAGGAAACTCACACATCATCATACAAATAAATCAGTCCCATATATATCCCTACTAACTGGAAGACAGCTTTAGGTAGATGTTGGAACCTAGCAGTGTATAATCGGATTGAAGCCTAAATCTGAGTTCATGAAGATTACAAGGCTAACCTGAATGTAGAATACTCAGAAGATCAGTCTGATTGACAGGTGGCCTTCCTCTGTGAATTCATGGTCATAGCCATCAACTACTGCAAAATAAAATGAACATTGCCAGGTTTTCTATCTTTACCTGCCTAAGACAAATGAGTCTATGGGAAGCTAATTTATGTTCAATACCAACAAGTAATTTTGTGTAGAGTATTTAAAACAACCAGTTAAGCTTCAAATTTAATTCTAACCCCTGAGTAATATTTCATGATGTTTCCTTTATTTGATAATAGCCCATATTATACATTCACAAAGCAAGTGAGGTTTACAAAATGAGAAGAATAACAACTTAGGTATAATTGTTTTCTATTTAAAAGAGATTCAAGAAGATCATCTTTGGATAAACATTGGACTATTTAACTGTGCAGCTCCATAATCCATGTTTTGTTTGGAATAGAGCTTACACTTGATAATCCTCTAATTGCTAAATATATTATACAAAAGTGGTTTGGATTTATTTTATAATTTTTGATTCATTGTTAATTATAATTCTGTGTTTTTAATAAAAAATTGTCATATTTATTTCTTAACTATACTGTGGAATTTTTATAACATCATATGTTATATTTTATGAGGAAGAATAACATAAAACCAAGAGACAGTTTCATTGTATTTTGGCTACTACATAATCCTTAGAACATTATAGAAATTTATGTACATAAAATCACATCCTTAAATGTAGTTTAAGAGAATTAAAACGTCCGCAGTTCATTTATTCTTTCAGATAATGCATTCGTGTTCATAGTATTTCTCACAAAGTATCATTGGGTGTCGAATCAGTACTATTTAAAATATCCACACAACAGAATGCACGCAAAAGTCACTTTAGCATTTTTTTTAACTCATTTTAGATGTAAGATTTTCATTTTAGTGTTTTTTTGCAATTCATTTTAAATATAAGATACTTATTCAAGACCAATATGTTGGTGAGTTTTATTCAAAAATTTTCATATAATAGTCTTATCAGTCCTTTTTCTTTCCCCCAGCTATTTAGAGTTCATCCCCTCATCCCTGCCTAACCAACTTGATTCCCCTTTATTCTTTTGCTCTCTTAACAACAACAACAACAAGAAAGCAACAATAACAAAGTAAAAAACAAGAAACACACACACATACAATGCCCTACCCCTCTCCATGAGAAAAACTAATATATACAAGCAAAAGACCAATTCTAAAAAAATGTCCAAATATAGCAAGATAAGCACAATTGTCTACAAAGATACTATGAGTTCATTTTGTATTTCCCAACTACTAAGCATATGGACTACCCTGAAATGTAGTTAATATAACAAGTGTGACTGCATTTGAGAATATTTTTTTTCCTTTGTAAGTTGGTACCAACTGCAGAGAACATCTTTATCAGGGGTGGGAGACCATATCCACTTATCCCTCTCAGTAATGAAAGCCTATCTGGTTTTAACATGTTCAAGCCTTTGCAGTGTGCATAGAGAGTTGATAATTGTCTTAGGTTTCTATTGCAAGGAAACACTATGAACACACCAACTTGTATCAAGGAAAAAATTTAAATTATTAGTCGGCTTACAGATTTAAAGGCTTAGTCCATTATCATCATGGAGGGACATTCTCAAGTGCAGTCACACTGGTTATATTAATCTCACTTTAGAGATAATTTGCTATGCAACCTGTCATAAGATTCTATTCTTCATTGCAATGATTATTAAGTATACACATGGTGCTCACATTTTTTTTGCTTTCTCACGTTTTTTGTTGTTGTTGTTGTTTTGTTTTGATGAGCTATGTGTTTCTGTTACCTAGGAAGGTCCATTAACTTCCTCAGTACAAGATTAGAGCGTTATCACATAGTATACTCAACATTCTATGAAACAAACATTTCAGCTTCACTGTCTCCACTCTTTCTGTACTGCTTTCTGTTGCTATACACATGACTCTTAGTCCACACCCCTCCAAATTCCTGATGTCTTGAGTTTACATAATATAAAAGTGAAGGTTTATCAAGATTAGCTATATCATCTACCAATTTAAGAGTACAACATGAGTGGAATGGGAGTTTAGTTGCTGACTGCTTGATGTTTGTTAAGTTCATTTAAATTTCTCATAGACTGGAGAGAAAATATATGTACTGGACTCATCATACAAGAATGAAAACTAAATGAACGAGAAAGGAAAAACAAGACTGAATAATGGGAGAAGAAAAGAGAATGTTAAATACTGCCAGCTTGATTTCTTCAGATTCTGTGGCCAAAATGTGTGGTTGTCTTCAGCGTGAGGGTCTTACTATCAGTATGTTTAACCACTAAGAACCGCGGTAATAACCTGCATTGTTTGGGAACATCTTTGGGACCCCTTGACTAACAATTTGAGGAGAGGTATCCCAAACCTGGCACTGTGTGGGCTTTTTATTTGGCAACTTCTGGCTTCTGAAAGAAGCATTAGTCTCCATGTAGAGTAACTTCATTTAAACTAATGTGTGTGTGTGTGTGTGTGTGTGTGTGTGTGTGTGTGT
>LOEQ01005058.1:15117-30649 GCA_001685075.1 Bramus lutescens | reverse complement strand
TCAGTAACTCAAGTAAAATCTTATCCTTCTCAAAGATCTCTGACAGTTTGACAGCTGAGAGGTTTTGCCAGTTTTGAAATTTCTCTCTTATACTATGCTGCCTTCCATAGTCTTAAAATATTTTTCATTGTACAAAAATATGTCACAGTCATTATGTGTCTAAAACTTTTATTTTCACAAACCCAAAAAATTCTTGTGAATTTTAGAGAGCCAAATTAAAGGATTCATCTTAAACAGGTCAGATACCTGTTTAAGTATCTGTTTAAGTAAGAACTGATTGCTGAGAATAATTCATATTTAAACCTTAAAATATAGTATTTCTTTCTCCCTTTCTTTAAGTAATAAATATCCCCTCAATTCCTTGGTCCTATTTTTTTTCTTAATTTAATTTTATTCTTCGTTCTGCCAATACCTTAGACAGGATAAGGGACACCAGACATTTCCATGCCACAGACACCAGAGGAACAAAAAGACCAGCTATGCCAGGATGTGGCCACCACCCAGCCTTCTCAAGGTCCCCCCAAAGACAATGCCCACAAATAAGCCGGAAGAAGCCTTGAGAATTCGCCGCCCCAATTCCGTCAAACTGTGGTGTCTAATCACCTGCTTTTTATTATTAAAAAGAGGTGTGATTGTTATGGTTTTTGTCTCTTTAAGAGGCAAGCCACGTCCACTCCCAGTGACCCTGCCCGCCTCCCCTGGCCATCTTGGAACTCTGTCTGTTCTCTCTTGGCACGCATGACTCATCTCTCTCTCTTTTGGGGCCCCTCTCTGTCCCTCTTCTCTTCTTCTCTCTTCTCTTTCTCTCTCTCTCTCTCTCTCTCTCTCTCTTTTCTTTCCCCCTTTCTTTAAGTAATAAATATCCAACTCTATTCCATACAATGTGTCTGCCCACGTGTCTCCCACCCACGCACCTGTCCACCACTGACCACTGTGACTGCAACTTCTGGGGACTTACTGTGGCCTGCCCACCAGCCAGNNNCTCTGGTGACTCTCCCAGGACCCACCGCTAGCAGCTTTCTTTCAATTTGTAGTTGATCAAATAGCGGTGCAAACAATCAGTTTAATCATGTAGATTTTGGCTTGAATCCAAGCAAATGCTTGCTTATTCCTTTTATATTTGTGCAACTATTGCATCAGTGAGCTTTTATTGTTAGGCTATTAATTGTTGTTATTTGCAGTGTTTATAACTGGGCATGATTTATAATTATTTTTTGCCTCTAGTATCTTGCATAGCATTTCCCAGCACTATAAAAAGCTAACCTATATGAATGAGGTTTCCAGGACAATACCTTATATCACAACAAAATAATTTCACTGTATTTTAAGGCTAAAATATGAATTATTCTCGGCAATCAGTTCTTCCTCTCAAGTTCTTGAGGATATCTCAAGGCAACTACAAAGAATATAATGTTTAGAGGTCTATTAGACCTCACTGTCCAACTATTCCAAAAAAATGTAATGCATACTTTGCACTGGGATTATGACTTTTATTGTTTTTATATTTATGTTCTTCTTGAAAACTTTATAAAATGAAATATGAGCATACAAATATCTATTTCCCCTATCAGTTCTCTGTTGTGGGAATTCATTCAGCCAATAGCCTCTTAAATAAAACCCCATGAGGGCATGGTTTGATGTACTATAAGCATAGACAGGTCAACTTAGTTATAATTATAGGTTTCCTCAGTAATGATAACAAATAACTTAGTTATTAAACTTTATACTTTCAAAGATATAATAGATAAGATAGTATTTTCCTTATTTGCCAAGTGTAAGTCGTCTAAATATTATAATTATAATTCTTCCTTGATTACTCTTTGCCATATGTAATTTTACTATGTTAAAGTTAAAACTTTCCTTTTTTATTAGACAGAAAAGGGGAGATTGAAGAGGGACACTTAAAAGAAATCCTACACTAGCTCAGAATTAAGAAATAGATGGTTATTTATTTAGGAGTAAACTCACAAATCAGAATCCTCTGAATGAAGAGCAGCAACTGAATCCTGCAGCCTGAAAAAATAGAGTGGACACATGCTCTACGTCGGCTTATATAGTATAAGAGGCCACATTTCAATGGGCAGGTAACCACTGACTGTAAGACTTCCTACAACAAAAGATGATATGGAATGTTCTTCTGTGTACATTTTTATTGTTAGATGAATAAAGCTGTTTTGAACAATGACTTAGCAGCATAAAGTCAGGTGAGCAATCTGATCAGAGATACATAGAGAGAGTAGGCATAGTCAATCAGATGCCAGCCAGTGAAGAACGAGACCTGTAGAAAATAAGGTAACAGCACAGCCACGTGGCAATACATAGAATAATAGAAATAGGTTAATTAAATATGTAAGAGCCAGCTAGGAATAAGCCAGAACCATTGGCCAAACAGTGTTGTAATTGATAGAGTTTCTGTGTGTTTACTCGGGTCTGGATAGCCAGGATATGAGAGCACCGCCTTTGTTTACCATTCTTCTCATGTACTCTATAATTTGTCTCCCAAATTTATGTCTTCTCTTTCTCTTCTTTTTTTTTCCTTTTTTCTTTCTTCTATTATCTTCTCTCATTTGTTCTTTCCTTCCATCATTCCTTGCTTTTTTCCCTCTTTTTTTGATTATCCATATATATGGGGTAATATCAGACTACACCCTCAACAATAAATTTTTTTTCACCCAGTATCTCTTCAGTACCAATAGCTAATTAGTTACAGGTTATACCTTGAGCATACCTCCCTCATATATACCAGCATTTTGGGCCGTTTTGATATGGGATATATCATGTGTAGGCTGACACAGCTTCATGAGTGCAATAAACATACCATGTAAAGAAGATAACAATTCTTACCTTGAATCGTTCTCCCATGGCTATTTCTTTCACCATCTTAGTCCATCATATATTCTCTGTGATTTGGTGTTTGATAAACATGACAAATTTAGGGCTTTCCACTCAGTCTGTTATTCTTATCACTTTGTCCGGTTAAGAATCTCTACACTGTTTGTTGTCTACTGTAAGAAAACATTTTTCTAACCACAGGTGAGACCTAGTTTATATGAGTAAACATGTTCTATACAAACTATGGTGACAAAGTGTCTATCTATATTGCATTTTGAAGATTCAATCAGGACCTAGTACATATTCCACTACTAAATTACATCCTATTGATTTTTTATATTTTATTTTAAGATTTCTTTAAAAAGAAAGAATGAAATTTAATTTAATAAAGTGGCAGTATCATTCAGACAATATAGCAAAGATAATTTGGAACCCTCGCTTAACCTTGGGGTTTGAAGATAAAAATGTGTGCACATTACAAATCAGGTATAAAACAGAATTTTCTTTAGATTCGACCTTCACATCATCAAAATAAAAGGTTAGAAAGAAAAACAACACCAGATCAAAGAAAGAGGGAAAATATATATACTAACTCATCTTTTACTGTTAATATTGAAATATTATTGGTACTTTGTATATGTTATATCTGGATTCTGTTTACTGTGGGTATTAAATAAGTTACAAACATTCTGAAGAACACTTAAGAAAATATATTTTCACAAATGTTTTATGTCAGCTACTGAGTTTCATCCTAATGTTGGCAAATTTAATTTTGTTTTTCCTTTTTATTTGAATGAAACTGCACTAACAGTTCCATTTACTTCAGTGATGCAAATATGAGATTGTCTCATATAGAATACATTTGGTCAATTAGCTGTTATGTGGAAAACTGTAATAACTTCATTTGATTTTGGATTTCTGTGCAGATATAATCGCTTGTCAGTTCTTCAGTTGACTCTTAGAATCTACTTTTGAGCCAGATATGTTTATTTTAAGCCCTTAAGCCACCCTGCCATAATATCTACTATAATTGAACTGTAATTGAGTTTCATCATCACTTCCATTTTCCTCATTAGGTATATGAGCTTATAGGTTGAATATTTTTATTACTTACATCAACCTTCCCTTTATGGTTTATCTCTTTTATCTCTCAACAAAAATATACTGCATTGATTGGAAAAATATTAAGAAAGCTTACACAAACTTGATTATTTTTAAATATTCATTGAGTCATTCATTTATATTGTATCTATTATTTCATTATTGTTTTAAGGCAATGTCTCAGCTCATCTGCCTGGCTATTCTCAGACTGATGAGACTGGGTGGACCTCATGCCTTAACATCCTGAGTGTCCTGACTATGGGTCATCACTACCATGGCTGATCATTTCAAAATATTCAAAGCTAATTGCACTTTTCAGTTCATTTAAAAACTTGTAATAATAAGCCATTCTGATTGACATTATAGAGACTATTGACATCATGCAAGAATGTTATATGATTTAGAATCAATATCCTTATATTGCAGACCCTCTTAGTCCTTCCCTATTCATACCTCTTTCATTTTGTACATAACATAATAATTTCATTTTATTATTCCCAAAGATAAAAGACTGGCCTATGTTACATAGTCTCTGAGACTCCATCTTGTTGGAAATGAGATATTTGCATTATGCAAATGTCAGGCTTTACTCCATTCCCACATTTCATTCTTCTTATAAACTTTACTTTGTTTATGATATCCTTTTATCGATGTATGTTTTCTACTCTGTTTCTATCTAGCAGCATAAAATTCCACTCAATGTTGATCTCTTTCTGTTTTCACTATGCATTCTCCATCCATATCAACAATAACTAATACCCCATTTTAAACGGCATGAGTCATATCTCTTTACTCCTCAATTGGTATTTAGAAATGAGCGTTCTATACTCAGTGATAATTTATTTACATGCTGAGTTTATTGATGGATAGCAATTATTGTTATAGGCAGGACTTAGCTTAAAATGTATGAGCACCAAGTTTGGTAATCCAGACGATAGACCAGAAGAGAAAAATATCATGTAAACCCTATACAATCTAGGCTGTCCTGAGTATTGCAAAGGCCTGAACTGAAAGAAGAAAGGTAACTTAATTTAAAAATCAGAAACAACAAAATTTATTACCTAGAAACAATCTGTAGATGGGAAGTTCCCATCTCTAAACCTCCATAAACAGAAAATTCAAGGTACTTCATCTCATTCTAAAATTCACAATCCCATAGTAATGAAAACTCAGAAAAGAATTCTGGCTTAAAGTTCAAAATAAACGATTTTATAGATATGTTCAAGCATTTTAAAGTGAAAGCAAATCTGTTTCAAACAAGCAAATAGCTATATGAAGTAAAATTGTCGAGTAAGGATATTAAGCTAGATTTACATAAAAGGATAGAAATAAATGAAGAAAAACAAAATGAAATGGTGATGGAAAATAAAACAAAATAGAACAACTAAAATGGAAGACATTTTAAATAGACTGGATCATTTAGAAATTATAAAACTAGACTTGATGGAAGTGGAAAATAATTGCATCATTCAGTCAAGATTAATTTTAAAAATTAACTACTATAAATGCAAGAATTTAAAGACATAAGAAAAAATGTGAAACTAATGAGCAGAGAATTTCATAGCAAAATAACATGAAAGAATTTTTATAAAATTGTAGAAAAAATTCTATATCTAGGGTAAGAGATGCCCACACAAATAGAAGAACATCACAGAATATTGAGTAGAGAGGTTCAGAAAAGAAACTCTTCACAACATATCATAGTTAAAACACTAAATTCACAAAACAAAATGTATACCAAAGGATATGATAATGGCAATGTCACATAAAAAGACAATCCGATAATAAAAAATATTGTTTTTGTTCAATAAAAATCTTGAGAGGCAGATGGGATTGTAAACATTTATTTCAAATTCTGAAGATCAGTAGTGACAACTGAGGTTAATATTCCTGACAAAACTACTATTCAAAGTACAGGTGACAGAAAAAAAAATGTTACATGACAAAATCAAGGTAAAGAAATTACAACCAACCATTCATCCCAAAAGCAAAAGCAAACCTAATGGAATATTTTGAACTGAAGAGTAAGAAAAATGTACCTAATAGCATGGTAAGAAGTAAACAATGGTAAGGTAGTTTTTAAATAAAAGAAGAAAAAGAAAATAATAAAATCTGCAAGGACAACTAACTGGCAAAAATAAACAGATACATTTCTATAATAATTTAAAATATTAATATTCTATAAAAATACACAGACAAGCAGATTTGATTTTAAAATGGCATTCCTATTTTCTCTTGCAAAGACACATGTCTCACTATTTTAGGGTGAAATAATTATAATACTTCTTATATGCAAATAAGACTCAAAATCAAATAGTTGTTATTTTTCTAATATGTGACAAAATGTACTTAAAGACAAATCTAATCAGAAAAGACAGACAGGATAACTTAATGCTGAGCAGGTGAACAATCCACGAGGAATTTATAGTTCTAATATATACTAACCTAACATGAGATCTGGAAAGATAAAAGAAAGATAATACAAATACTACTAGCCATAAAGTCACATCTAAAACCCCATACAGAATTACTTCTTTCTCACCAATAGACAGGATTATCAAAAAGACAGAGACACAGAAATTAAATGTGACTATATTTGGGGCTGGCTTAATAGAGAAACACATACATACACACACAAACACACACACACATACGCATATGTATATGTGTGTATATATATATAGTGCGTGTGTGTGTGTAATTTTACATGCATATTATAGGCCCATATTTCTATATGATATGATGACCAGAATCCCAGGCCACAGTTTGCACCTGCCACACAGGATTTGGTCATCTATCATTTACAGACAGACTGTCACCAGGGTCAGAATATGCTAATGTTGTTCTGCTCCTTCTTTCTAATTTGGAGGGTGCTTGGAATAGAGATGCTAATTCAGCCTCCATGACAGAGCTGGCATACAGACCAGGAAGACAGAAAGATGTGACAGAGCAGGAATGGGTAGATATGTGGACATGACCACAGCCATTTTCCTGGTTACCTAGGAAACAGAATGCTAATGATTTTCCCCTAGTTTATGTTTTGATATATAAGGCTGTTTGGAGAATAAACGAGAGGGAATTTTCAGGATGTGAACTCAGGATTTCATGAGGGATCACTAAGCATCTCCCTCCTGATAAAACCATGTGAGTTGTATCTTTAATCCCATACCTCCTCTCTGGTCCAGAGAAATAATTTACCCTCCAGGCTGGCACTGAACCACGACATAATGGTACCCGGACATGTGGCTGATCCGTAAACCTTTAAAACAATGGAGAAATGACCAGACGTATGGAGGAGAACATGAGGAACCCACGAGAGAAAATTGCACCACAGATGGGTATGTGAGTAATGAGTGTTCAGAAATAGAGAATAAAATTTAAAGAAGGATAGAGAAGTGGGACAAAATTAAATTGGGAGTAAAAATTTGTAAATAATAAGTTATGTATATGTGGGATAAAGAAAGAGTAGTCAGTTATATATGTTGATAAGTAAAGGAAGTTAAAATGGAGCAGAAACAGAGGCACAGATATTTAGTCTGTAAGCGTAATAGTCACAGAAATGCAACTTTTATCGCTTGCTAAATGGGTAGGAAAAGTGAAGAAAATAAGGCATTTGGCCCAAGAATCTCCTTGGTTACTGCTGAGATCGAGGCGCCATGTGCAGGCGCAGTAGCCGGTTGAATCTATCCCACCTGCTGGTGAGAGGCAACAGGAGACAGAATAAGTTTAGATAACAAATTTTACCACACAGTCAGCAGCCCAGATTTGGTCAATGGAACAGAGAAAAGGATTCAGGAATTCTCCGAATTTTATGATTACAAGTTAAAATAAAAAAAAACACACTTAAAATTTGGCATGGCTACACTGACCAGAAATTGTGATGGCAGGCTGGCCGACAGAGAGCCTGGCTTCAGCTAGGAGCTGGAGAGGCAAAGTTCGCAGAAAAAGTAGACTCGGGGAACTGCAGCTTCATGACATTAAAAATAAAAGAACAGGTTAAGTAAGCTTCTTTTTTTTTCCACTTCACAATTTTTGCTTCTTTGTCAAAAAATCTGATATTTTTAGACATGTGATATCATTTCCCATGTTCTTCATATCTGTTTTTAATCTACTTTCAGTATTATGGCTCTGTATTGAAGTTTAAAGTCAGAGATTATGAGGCATTCAGAAGCTCCTTGATTGTACAGGATTTTAGTATTGTTTAGGCTAACCTGAGTTTTGAATCTCCATATGAAATTTGTATAGACCCAAAACTGATATTGCTGAGTTTTAAGATAGATGGTTGCCATACTAGGATCCAAAGTGGCTGTTCCCGTTTGCACTTCCACCAGCAAAGGAAGAGTTTTTTCTTTACCCTATATTCTCTTAAGCATAAATTGTCAGCAGTGATTTTAATCTTGGCCATTCTTACAGGGATAATATGAAATCTCAAGAGTTTTGATTTGCATTTCTCTTATGGTTAACGATGTCATGCTTGAGCATTTTTAAGTGCCTTTCAGTCATTTTAAATTCATATGTTGAGAGTTATCAGTTTAGGTCTGTACCATATATTTTTATTGAATTATTTGTTCCTTTGATGACTAGTTTCCTGAGTTCATCATATGTAAATAAAAAATCTTTTCCCATTCTCTAGACTAATTTTGTGTCTTGTTGACTATATCCTTTGTTATCCAGAAGCTTCTCAGTTCAGATCTCCTTTATTGTTTCTCTTGGAGTCTGTACCACTGAGGCTGTAATTGAGATGTGCCAAAGCAATTTCTAACTTTTCTTCATGAGGTTCAGTGTGGTTGGTTTTATGTTGAGGTCTTTCATTTATTTGGATTTCAGTTTTATGCATAGAGATATATATGGATCTATTTTCATTCTTCTATGTGTTGATTGTATAATTAGACCAGCAACATTAGTTGAATATGCTTTCTTTTTTTTCCATTTTTCTATTAGCCAGTCTTGCAACTTAGAAGAAAGATAGTTACAAATTTTAATCAAATATAAAATGGTTAAAGCTTTAGTTATAATATTCTTATAGAAGACCTTGAACCGCTAAGTGAAATTCTTAATGGGAGCAATGAGCCCATTTCCAGTAGAGAGCTTGTAGAAGTTGCCAGAGATGTACTCAACAGGTGGAGTATAGAACAACAGGTAGAATATACAATAATCAGCAAGTATAGTATATTATAATTATGATTCCACTATGGCAAGTGTGTGTATAAAATACAAAACTTATTCTATAACAGTTTTATGAAAAATCAGAATTTTTTATGGCTGCAGCATTCCATTTTTGCCAGTTAAGATATTAAACTCTTAATTAAAAGATAGCTTGTCTAATAAAAAGTGGAGGATGAAATCTAGGAGATAGTTTAGCAGAATACTGACTTTGACCAATGTTTCTTATACTAAGCAATAGATTAATCAATAATTTCAAGATAGTGATTATTGGACAATTGTGTTTGCTCAATTCAAAGGCCAGAGTAATGGTCTTTTTCCAGATGATCATTGCTGCAATTCTCACAACTATGTTTTGCTAATGTTATAGCTAAATATCCTTTAAAGGATGCTATGAAAAAATTTACAAATGGATTTTCCCATGGAGAACTGCATATATGGTTACTAATTAAGAAGAATTGTGGAGTGTGCCATGGCGTCTTGATAACAATTTAAAAGTATAAAAGGTGCAAACAAATTTACTGCAGACAGACCTAGCATGGTGACACCAAGGTGACCTTGATAAGGCAAGGTGAAAAAGCCCTTGCAATGAATTTTAAAAAGACCAGGCCCTACATTAATTTGAGTTTGAAGGCATGTCTGTGTTTTTTTCCCAGGATGAAAATAAAGCAAGATGGTTTCCAGAGTGACTGGCTTGGTGTATTCCGCAAAAGAAAAACAAACCTGATGACATCATAGCTGATAATGTCCCAGCAGGAGAGACAAAATGAAAGAAGATGGAGGAGAAAACCATGGTCCAATTTCCCTGCCCCCACAGAGAGGAATGACTGATTCAGGACCTGATGTCACTCTAGCCACCCAGAACTGCAGAGTGCCATTCTGCACTGCAAGGCATTGAGCTGCCTCCAGACATTCCAAAGAGCCCAACAGGCCCTACCAAGATGACCTGACCACTATGACTACAATTTTCTGCAGTCTGAATCCTGTTTGCTTTGGAGCTGAAGTGCAGACTGAACATTTGACTGTTTTAAACTTCAGAACTCATTTTTATTAAAATATCAGACCTGAGATCTTAGAACTAAGCTTTCCTCTTAGGGAAAGACTCAAAATAAGAAATGATTAAAACCTCTCTACACTTAAGAAAAGGGAAGGCTAAAGACTTAACTGCTGCTCAGAGGCTGGAACTGGTATTTGATAACAGCAATGTCACTGTACTCTCACCCATCAGAAAAGCTGTTCTTATATTTTGATTAATGTGGATTTAAGAAAATTTTGATGTTTAATTGTGGGTATATTGATAATTCCCATTCTAGAATTAAGATATTGACATGGTAATGTTTGTAACTGCTTATAAGATGTTGAGAATTATGGTATTGACCATATAATATTTGTAACTGCTTATAAGATGGTGAGAAAAGTTGGTATTGACCCAATAATGTTGAGAAAATTTGGTATTGACCTAAAAATGCTAAGAATTATGGTATTGACCTTATAATATTTGTAACTGCATAATGTTGAGATGTTGAGAAAAGTTGGTATTGACCTGATAATGTTTGTAATTGCTTGTAGATGTTAAGAAAAGTTTGACACACCCTATAAATGTTTAGATTTAATGCATGTGTTAAGAAAAATTTTAGATTTTGATGCAATGTAAAAGATTTATGAGGTGCTCTAAACTAGCTGAAGAATAATTTTCAACTCAGGCAATCCTCTTCTCCTTTAAATAGGAGACTATAGTCTTTAGGAGCATGATTTATTCATAAAACATGATTATTTCTCCTGACAAGAAAGTTTATTCCCAAGATACAAAGCCCAAATGTATATCTCTTCTTTAATCTCTTTTCTTCACAGAGATCAGCAGTCAATGATGTGTTTGAAGGTTCTTCTCCCCGGATGCCTAGGACAGGAGCTTGCATAAAATGGAATGCCTGTTAAAAGGATGGGTAAATGTGGGTAAATGGAGAAGTCTTTGCCTAAGGCAGACATGGTATTCTGATCTGTTGCAGAAGCATGGGTTTTTATTAAAATTAATAATAAAGAGTGGATTGTAGGCCTATATTTCTAAATGGTAGGACAACCAAAATTCTAGGCCGCAGTTTGCACCTGCCACACAGGTGGTGGTCATGTAGCATTTACACACACAGGCTGTCACCAGGGTCAGGATATGTTAATGTTGCTGGTGCTCTGCCCCTTTTTGTAATTTGGAGGATGTCTGGGATAGAGATGCTAATTCAGCATACATGACAGAGCTGGTATACAGAGCAGGGAGATAGAAAGATGTGACAGAGCAGGCATAGGTCATTGTGTGGATATGACCACATCCATTTACCTGGTTACCTAGGAAACGGAATGTTAATGTATTGCCCCTAAGTTATGTGTTGATATATAAGGCTATTTGGAAAGTAATCAAGGAGGAATTTTCTTGATGTTAACTCAGGATTTCATGAGGGATCACTGAGAACCTCCCTTCCAATAAAGCCATGTGAGTTGTGTCTTTAATCACATGCCCTCTCTTCTCTTAAGGAGAAATAATTTATGGTCCATGCTGGCACTGAACCATGACAGCATATATTATACATATATTATACATGCATGTTCTCTCATACATTTGAAGTAATACCATGCAAGTAGAAAGATAAAGATAAAAGAAATTCTTTTCTAAGGAATAAAATCTGTAACTATTTCATAATTTGATAAAATAAACCTCATGTCCTTTTGTTAGACAAGAGTAAATACAAAAAGTCTATACACAGAAAAGTCAAAGTAATGAATAATGACAAAAAGTAAAAATAAATTAAAACAGTGTGAAAAAATAATTTATTACTTACAAAGACAGTGATTGTAATTAATTGTTGACAACCCCTCAGGAACACTGTAGTATGAAAATAGTGGTAGAACAGATAAAAAATGTTGATAAAAACTTGTCAACTATCATATCTATAGAAAAACTGTCTTCTAAATGTTAAGGCAAAGATAAATAGCCACATTAGATTTAAAAATCAGAAAACTCATTGATAACAGATTGATTCACATATATGTATCATCCTCTTTCCTGAAAACTTAAAATTAGACTTATGGATTTTATGCAATATTTTCCTATAAGCCATTAAAATAGGATATTTTGAAATATATAAATAGGTGATAGAGTGGAGAGAAGAAATATATCATTCATAAGATATAACATTAGATAATATTTTGCCTTTATTAGTACAAGTGATATGAACTAGAGATAAAAACAAAGATTAGTTTTACAAAGTTAATGAAGAAATAGTAACTTTACTTTCTCCTATAACATTTTATCATAATGTAACAATTATATTAGCATATTACTGATTTAGAAAATGGTACATTTAATAGAACTAGAATGTAGTAAATTTGGAGAAACATTTCTATATTACAATGAAATTAAGTAACTATAACTCAAGCAATATCAAACTCTTCTACACCTATAGTACAAAATATTGGTGATCACATCCTACAACTTCAGCCTACAGTATTAGTTGCTTTGATATTAATGTAATTAAAGCCCCATAACTTATAATGTGTTTATTTGAGTTTGCAGTTCTAGAGGGGTAGAGGCCATGATGGCAGAGTGTTGTAGACTGAAGTCCAGGCAGCAGATATAGAAAGTTTAATTCTCCTATCTCCAGCCAGGCCATACTTCCTTGTCCACAAAAAGAGCACAATTAACTGTGGACCAAGTATTCAATGATATGGGGTTAAGGTAGCCATCTTAGTCAAACCAAGAAATTCCATTCCCCATCCACCCATAATCTCATGGCCACATCATAATGCAAAGCCTATTTATTCTAAGTTCAAGGATTCCAATAGTCTTTAAAAATCACAAAACTGTTCCAGTCTATCTCTTCATTCTAATGAAAAAAGAAAAAAGATGAAAGAAAAAAACAAGTAAAAAATCTAATGACAAAGACCCTAGAATAGCATCATCCCCACATACTTCTAACCATAACCCAGCTGTGACCAAAGGAACCTTGCTTGACCTTGCTGCATCTGGAGAGTGAATTTCTGGATTCCTGGCTGGAGGGCCATTTTCTCTAGGCTCTAGTCTCTGGAGAGAAAATATGCACCTCACTCCAAAACAGTGAAGCCCAAGAGACCTATGAGTAGTCTCCCAAAACGAGCAACCATCACCTACTGCATCTTTGACTATCTGAGCCTTGGTCCGGCCTACACTTGGAGGAGAGACCAGCAGCACCTTACACCACCTGCACTCATAGGAGCCCCCAAAGCCACATCAGCAATCACTCATGGGAGGCACAGCCCTGCCTGCACTTGGAAGAAGAGTGAATACCTAAATAACAGACCTACCTTTACCAAGTGGAGGAAGAGGGACCCCCTAACACACAGGCTGTAGTGATATTTTATTTTTAACTTAAGAAATACAGCTTACTTGAAGTTTGGAGATATAAAAAGCCACACTGATCGGTCTTACAGACAAGGCAGTGGTGACACACCCTTTTATTCCCAGTAGCCACACTAGTTTACCATAGAAAATGGGCAGTAGTAGTCCATGCCTTTAATCCAAGCACTGGAGAGGAATATAAAATGGGAGGAGACACCTCTCACACACAGTCTCATTCTGAAATTCCTGAAGGCAAGATCACCATTTCAAACTGATGTATAAATAAGAAACAGTAGCTGGCAGTTTTGCTTTTCTGACCTTCAGGCTTAACCCTAATTTCTGTTTCTGGGATTTTATTCATCATACAACAAGCCTCACCTACATCCACTGGAAGAAGAGATGGGTAGATGATAGTGTAAGAATACACAGCAAAAAGAGTAATATGACACCACCAGAAACTAGTGACATTATCATCAAGATTTGAACAACCCAATGCAGATGAAGCAGAAGAAAATGACCTTAAAAATAAATTCATGAAATTGCCATAGACCCTAAAGAATAAGTGGAAGATTCCCTTTAAAAAAATGGAGGAATATACAAACAAACAACAAAGAAGAAATAGACAAATCCTGAAAAGAAAGTCAAAAAAGCCAAGGGGGGAAAAACAATCAAACAGATAAAGTAAAGAGTTCAGGACTTGAGAACTGTAATAAAGGCAACAAAGAAAACACAAGCTAGGGAAATTTTAGAAATAGAACTTCTGGGTAAATGATGAGGAACTACAGAAGCACGCATAACCAAAATAATATAAGAGATGGTAGAGAATCTCAGAAAGTGAAGTTACAATAGAGAAAACAGATTCTTTGATCAAGTAAGATGTTAAATTCAACAAATGTTTAACACAAAGTATTCAAGAAATCTAGGATACCATGAAAAGACCAAATGAAAGAATAATGAGGATAGAAGAAGAAGTCCAACTCAACAGAGAATATATTCAACAAAATCACAGAAGAAAACTTTCCCAACGTAAAAAAGCACACGCATACGCAAGTACAAGAGACTTACAGAACACCAAATGGACTGAACCCCCCAAAATAGAAAGTCCCTTCACCACATAATAATCAAAACACTAAATATACGGAATAAAAAAGTATTAAGAGCTGCAAAGGAGAATAGTCAAGTAACATATAAAGGCAGACCTATCAGAATTATACCTGACATCTCAGTGGAAACAATCAAAGCCAGAAGGTAATGAATAGACATTCTGAGACATTAAGAGACCACGGATGCCAGCCAAGACTACTATACCCAGCAAAGCTTTCAATCAACATTCAAAGGAGAAAATAAGATATTCCATGACAACACCATATTTAAACAATAAATATCCAAAACTCAATCCATACAGAAAGTATTAGTAGGAAAACTCCAACCCAAGGAAGTTTGTTATGCCTACAAAAACACAGGCAGAAAATAATACCACACTAGCAAAACCCAAAGAAGGAAAACAAAAAGAAATTACCAACAAAAACAACAAAACTAAAAATAACTGTAACTAACAATCACTGGTTATTAATATCTCTTAATATCAATGTTCTCAAATCACCTATGAAAAGACGTAGGCTAATAGAAAGGATATGAAAATAGAATCCATACTTTTGCTGCATACAAGAGACACACCTCAACTTCAAGAACACAATACCTCAGAGTAAAATGGACCTAAGAAACAAGTGGCTATAACTATCCTAATATCTAACAAAATAGACTTCAAACTAAAATTAATGAAAGAAATGAAGAAGAACATTTTTTATTCATCACATGAAAATTCCATCACTCAAATACAAGGGCACCCACATTTTTAAAAAAAATTACTAAAGTTTAAATAACATCAAATCTCTCACACTAATAGTGGAAGTCTTATACCCCACTCTCACTGCTGGACAGGACTTCCAGACAGAAACTTAACAGAGAAATAAAGGAGCCAACAGGTGTTGTGACTCAAATGTGTTTAAGAAACATATATATGTATACATATATATATATATAACATTTCACCCTAAAACATATATATATATA
>LOEQ01005057.1:99902-113449 GCA_001685075.1 Bramus lutescens | reverse complement strand
CCTTCCTTCCTTCCTTCCTTCCTTCCTTCCTTCCTTCCTTTCCTTTTTTCTTTTCTTTCCTTTCTTCTTCCTCCCTCCCTTTGTTCTTTCTTTTCCTTCTTTCTTTATTTTTTTCTTTACAAAGATTCCACACTATATGACATAAAATATGCACATTAGAGAAGGATATGAAAAGCTTTAGCTCCAGCCTGCTACAAGAGGCCTAGAACAATTCAAGGACTTTGTCAACATCTGTGAAGTCACATAGAGAACCAGACTTTAAGTGCTATAATTTGTTTAATGACCCATTTGTGTACTTGGCTGTAGAACTCCTTGGGCAAAGGGATTACTAAATGTTCACTGCTCAGTACTCAGTGCCTAGTACACTGCAGAGAAAAGACTGAAATTTATGCAATAAGAATCTATTCAATGAATGAAAGGGCCACAGCCTACTGCACTTCCCTGTGACATGCCCACCTTCCTCCTCTCCTATGGCTTCCACAAGATGGAGGGCCTCCTCCTGTATGCGCTGCTCTAAGCTCTTCTTTCCCAATCCAAAGTTCTTGAGTGTCATTAGTGCAAACCTCCTTTGCTCCTTCCATGTCTGACCATTGGACATGATCAATCCTGGAAAAAATACATGCAGCATTATGACATTGTGATTTGGGCTTAGAAGTACCAGAAAAATTTTATTAGACATGTATACAGAGGAAAAGAAAGCCCAGTATAGGAACTGATAGCTGTCTAGAGACAATCTCAATGCAAGTGACTAACATGATCTGATTATTTGCAATAGCGCATAATTTAGTAAGTACTTCTTATGTAGTATATAATTTTGTATTGATAGAAACTCTGCAGGTTTATTACCAACTAGCAAATGTTAATTTCAATTGGTGAAACATGGAGGTATGATAATAAATTATAAAGTAATCTTTGATCAAGAACAAGTAGGTGGACATCCAGGTATTCAATTTCCCTGGTTCTAAAGCCCCAAATTGATTAGTAGAAATCTCTCTCTCTCTCTCTCTCTCTCTCTCTCTCTCCATACCAGGAATGCACTCATGGATAAGACAAAGCACACATTACTTATAAAGCAATAAAGGCACTATAGGAGAGGTTCTAGCAAAGACAGACTTGAAAGATGATAAAACGACTCAAGAAGTTAAGAAGGATGAATATTCCTCTCTCTCTCATGCACACACACACACACACACACACACACACATGCACACANCTCTCTCTCTCTCTCTCTCTCTCTCCATACCAGGAATGCACTCATGGATAAGACAAAGCACACATTACTTATAAAGCAATAAAGGCACTATAGGAGAGGTTCTAGCAAAGACAGACTTGAAAGATGATAAAACGACTCAAGAAGTTAAGAAGGATGAATATTCCTCTCTCTCTCATGCACACACACACACACACACACACACACACATGCACACACACACACACACACACACACACACGGGTGTGGGAGAGGAAGAACATGCTGCTGGGGTTAGCGTCCACCATGTTTTAGCATACATACAATGCAACACTCCTGTCTATATCTTACCTTTAGAACAATGTTCAACTCTTTAACATTTAACATCCTGGTTTCCTTCTCTTTGTGTTCTTTCATCAAGTCGCTCTTTTATTTTCTGAAACTTCCCCTTCTATGCTGGGTCATACAGATTTTCTTCTCATGTCTTTGACAGAAATTTTCTATGACTTTTGTTGTTTTATTTTAACTATCAAATCTCAAAACATTGAAGTTTTTAAAGACGAGTTCTAATAACACCCTCCTACACCAAATTTTATCTCAGAAAATCCAGTGAACTCCTAAATTTAAATACCCTCTTCTTATAGTCAAGATGTAGTTTTGTCCCAGGAGGAAAATAAAATGCTCCTAGATCAGACATGTTACTAAAAACGTTGCCAGCTACAGAAATTTACACTCAGTACACGTATGACAGAAGTTGTTATTATATGTCTGAAGTTCCCAAATAGAAGTCACCACCACTAGTCACCTTGTCTTTTGCCATTGTTCTCTCTGCATCGCGCACAGTTCCTGCAGTCTCTTGAGAACCCATTTCTCTGTAGCTAAGACATATGGCATGATGGTTTCTCTCTTGAATGACTTCATGACTTGAGTCCATATGGCTTTAATGCCACCATCCCAGTCTAACCTGCTGTCATTTTTTGTCATATTGACTGTTCTAACTCCTCTTATAATTACAGTGGTGATTTCTTTGCTATCATTCTTCTGTTCTCTACCTGGCATCCTAAACATGCCTCAAGATGTGCAGTATTTGACCTTTTCCTCCTAAACAAAACCATTTAAGAGCTTCTCCCGTTGATATGATGAAAACCAAGAGCTGGGCTCTTTCTTATTAATCTCAATAGTTTTATGTCCACTTAAATATATCCTTCAGATACTATACTTGTCACACTGGATCCTTGAAGTTCTTCAAGATCCCTGCTTTCTTGGGCCTTTGAGGATATTCCATATCATTGAGTACTTTTTTCATACTATTTAATGAATACCATTATTTCAAAAGCTTTTCCTGAATCCTAAGACAACTTGGATGTCTTTGATAAATGCTTTATTATTGTAGCATGATAGGATTTTAATCAGTATAGTTAAGTGATTCAGACTTTCTTGTTAGATGAATTATGTGTTATACAAGAATGATTTTTATCTATTCTGGTCAGTATTAATCAATTAGGCCGATGACTCTGCTTCTCCTAGCAGACAATGTAGTCAGTCATACTGTTAATGGTTGATCTTTTCAAGGAGCAATTTGAAATGGCTAAAACTAAAGCTTTTATAGGTTAATAGAGATGAAGTCTGTTTTCCATTGGAAACACATGACTTGATTTAATGATCACTTTGTGTACCCATGCTATTCTGTTCTCACACTGTCTTGAATGCTAGAGATCCCTGTGTGGCATGGCTTCACTGATGTAGTTTAAGGAGTCATAATGCAGAAGAGCAGCAGCAGGAGGAGGCTGACTCGCATCCATTTTCCTAGGACAGAGGACTGGCGAGGAAAAAGGGAAGTGAGGGCCCAGTGTGTCTGGCTGTGGAAGGAGCTGCCCTTAACTTCTATCCACACACCTAGAGTTAGTCTGCAGGACACGTGGTTTCTCCAAGTCTCTCTTACAGGGATACAGTGCAAGTCCTCTGGCGGTTGCTTTCATCTAGGATATAATGCATCCGGCTGAGTTTGAAGATAACATTTCATGAAGGATTTGGTATAGGAATGTTGTAAAATTACAAACATAGAGGTACCTTTATCACACATAAAACACCTTATACTGTACTAAAAACAATATTATATGCACTTTTTAAAAAAAATTCATACATGTGCAATAACGGTTAATCATATCTTTTTTCGCACTCTTTCTAAAACTCTTTCAGGAACCTCTCTTAATATGTGTCCCATCCCTATCAAAATTCATGTATTTTTTAAAAATACCCTCTACCGTTAATAGTGTTGCCAGTTACTAAGCTCCCAAGGTCCAAATGAGGAGCAGAAGGAGGGAGATCATGAGCAATGAAGTCAGGACTGCGAGGGGTGCGCCCACCCACTGAGACGGTGGGGCTGATCTANGGGAGGAGGGGAGGAGGTGGAAATTTTTAATAATAATAATAAATAAATAAATAATAATAAAATAAAAACGAAAAAATAGTGTTGCCAGTTAAACTTACCATTGTCATTAAAGACACGTTTTCTGAGAGGTGTAATGGGGCGTTTCAAAAAGTTTTGTTCCATGTGAGTGAAAGCTTCTTTGATTAAGGGCAGTCCAGTTATGACCACTGAAGGGATGTTACCAAAATCCAGGCTAATTAGGTTTCCGTACTTCTTCACAAACTGAAAAACATTTCAATAGTCATTTTCAAGTGTGTCTGTGTCAGGGTGTCAAGGGATGGCAGATGTGTGTGTGTCTGATGGGACTCATGTTGAGAGGTCTCTGACTGTGAACGGAGGGATGCACCTTGTTCTTTGGTTTCTGAAATGTTTTCTCTTCCTCTGAACTAAATTCAAATTCAATTAAAACTGGTATTTACTCTATGAAAATCTTTGATATAGGACATTATGAATTGAATGAGCACCTATAATGTACCACTAAAGGAATGTAAAATGATGGAAGTGTCAAAAAATATGTAAGTCTTGACTCTGTCCCCAAACCTTCTTATTCCCCTTCCCACTGCAACCTCAGGGGAACTCTGAAACATAGGCTGCAAATTCACAGACAGGATCAAAAGGTGAGAGACCACCCACCTGGTGGGACACCTCACTCTCTAGGCCCTCTATACCACAGTAAAACCTCAGAGTCCTTCCCCACTCGCTTCAGCTTCTCTAGCCAGACAGCAGGCAAGCTTCCTTCAGGTAGGCTGCTCCAACACCCCCATCCCATTGATGGGACCCTGTAAGCTACAAGTTCTACTCCGCCCCCAAACCTCCGTATCCCATACGACCTCAGTGGAACTCAGAAACACAAGCTGCAACTATCATAGAGGACCAAGAGAGTAAACCAAGAGAGCAGACAAAGAGAGCGGGTCAAGAGAACAGGCCAAGAGAGACCTCACTGGTTCCCTGAGACACAAGGAACAACAGTACAGGGCAGATCAATAACAATTCCTAAAGACACAGACAGCCGCTGCAAGGATTGGATCAAGAGGCAAAGACATTGCCCGCACCAACTGGAGGAAGAGATGAGTAGGCACTAATGCAAGAATTCATTCAATAACCTAAAAAGCAACATGGTACCCAGTGGTCATAGGACAGAAAGACTTGATGATCCTAACCCAAAAACAGCAGAAAAAAAAGATTTTAAAAATCTCTTTATGAGGATGAAGGAGAACTTTAAAGAGGAAATGAAATATTCCATAAAAAAATGAAGGAAAAGGCAAAAAAAAATCTCTCAAAGAAAACCAAGAAAAAAAAAACAATCAAACAGATGAAGCAAACAGTTCAAACAGTTTAACACTTGAAGACTGAAAATAGAGGCAATAAAGAAAACACAAGCTGAGGGAATTTTGGATATGGAAAATCTGGGTAAACAAACAGCAACTATAGAGGCAAGCATAATCAATAGAATACAAGAGATAGAAGAGAGAATCTCAGGTGCTGAAGATACTCTAGAGGAAATAGATTCATTAGTCAAAGAAAACATTAAATCCAACAAATTCTTAATACAAAACATCCAGGAAATCTTGGACACCATGAAAAGACCAACCCTTAGAATAATGGGGATAGAAGAAGGAGAATAACTCCAGCTCAAAGGTGCAGAAAACATATTCAACAAAATCATAGAGAAAAATCTTTCCTAACCTAAAGAAGTATATCCCTATGAAGGTACAAGAAGCTTACAAAACACCAAATAGACTAGACAAAAAAAAATACCCAGTCCCAGTCCCTTCACCATATAATAATCAAAATGAAAAACATACGGAATAAGGAAAGAATATTAAGAGCTGCAAAGGAAAAATGTTAAATAACATATAAAGTCAGGCCTATCAGAATTACACCTGACTTCTCAAAGGAAAGCATGGAAGTCAGAAGGTCCTGGACAGATGTGCTGCAGACACTAAGAGACCACGGATGCCAGCATAAACTACTATACCCAGCAAAGCTTTCATTTAATATTGACAGAGAAAACAAGATATTCCATGACAGAACCAGATTTAAATAATACCTACCCACAAATCCAGCCTTACAGAAAGAACTAGAAGGAAAACTCCAACTCAAGGAAGCTATCTGCACCCAAAAAACACAGGCAACACATAACATCATACCAGCAAACCCCAAAAGGGAAACACAAACACTACCACCAAAACCCAACATGAATTAACAATCACTGGTAATTAATATCTCTTTATATCAATGGACTCAATTCACCTATAAAAAATACAGGCTAATAGAATGGATATGAAAGCATGATTCATTCTTCTGCTGTATACAGGAAGCACACCTCAACCACAAAGACAGACATTACCTCAGAATAAATGGTTGGGAATAGATTTTTCCAATCTAATGGACCCCAAAAACAAACAGGTGCAGCTATCCTAACAAAATATACTTCAAACTAAAATCAATCAGAAGAGATGGAGAAGGACACTTTACTCTCATAACAGAAATAATCCATCAAGACGAAGTCTTAATCCTAAATATCTGTGATCCAAATACAAGGGTACCCACATATGTAAAAGAAACATTACTAAAGCTTAAATCACATGTCAAACCTCACACACTAATAGTAGGAGATTTCATCACTCCACTCTCCACAATGGATGGGTCAACCAGACAGAAAATTGACAGAGAAGGAACTAACAGATATCATGACTCAAATGAACTTAACAGAAATCTACAGAATATTCCACCCAAACACAGGGCAATATATTTTCTTCTCAGAACTTCATGGAACCTTCTCTAAAATTTCCCACATATTCAGTAATAAAGCAAACCTCAACAGATACAAAAATGTAGGAATAATCATTGAATCATCATGGTTTAAATTTAATGTTTAACAGTAACATTAATTGCAGAAAGCCTACAAACTCATGGAAATTGAACAGTGTTCAGTTGAATCAACCTTTGGTCAAAGAAGAAATAAAGGAAGAATTTAAAAACTTCCTAGAATTGAACAAAAATGAAGGCACAACGTACCCACTTTGGAACATTATGAATGCAGTCCTAAGAGCACAAAGTGCCTACATAAAGAAAGTGGAGAAATCTCACAGTAGTGACTCAGCAGTACATCTGAAAGCTCTGAAACAAAAAGAAGCAGACTCACCTGTGAGGAGTAAACAACAGGAATTAATCAAATTGAGGGCTGAAATCAATAAGATAGAAACAAAACAATACAATGAATCATGAAACAAAGAGCTGGTTCTTTGTGAAAATCAACAAAATAGGCAAACCCTTATCCAAACTAATCAAAAGGCAGAGAGAGAACATCCAAATTAACAAAATCAGAAATAAAAAGGGAGACAACAACAGACAATGAGGAGATCCAGAGAATCATTAGGGTATATTATAAATACCTGTACTCCACAAAATTAGAAAATGTAAAAGAAATGGACAATTTTATGGATAGGTACCACATAACAAAATTATATCAAGGCCAGGTGAACAGTTTAAATATACCTATAAATTGCAAGGAAATAGAAGCTGTCATCAAAAGCCTCACCCCCCCCCAAAAAAAAGCCCAGGACCGAAATGGTTTCAGTGCATAATTCTACCAGAACATCAAAGGAGAGCTAATACCTATACTCCTCAAAGAGTTCCTTGTAAAGTAAAGAGAAGGGACATTGCCGAACTCTTTTCATGAAGCTGTAGTTACCCTGATATCAAAACCACACAGACTCAACCAAGAAAGAGAATTACAGAACAATCTCACTCATGAACATAGATGCAAAAATAAATCATCACCCATGATCAATTTGGCTTCATCCCAGAGATGCAGGGACGGTTCACCATATGAAAATCTATCACTGTAATCCACCATATAAATAAACTGAAAGGAAAAAGCACATAATCATCTTATTAGATACTGAAAAAGCATTTGACAAAATACAGCACCCATTTATGATAAAGGAATTGGAGAATTCAGTGATACAAGGAACATATCTAAAAATAATAAAAACAACATATGGCAAGCCAACAGCCAACACAAAATTAAATGCAAAAAATGCAAAGCGATTCCACTAAAATCAGAAACAAGATAAGGCTGTCTACTCTCTCCATATCTATCCAACCTAGTTTTTGAGGTTCTGGGTAGAGCAATAAGACAACAAAAGGAGATGAAGGGGTTCAAATTGGAAAGGAACAAGTCAAATTTTCATTATTTGCAGATGATATAATAGTATATATAAGTGACCCCAAAAACTCTACCAGGGATCTCCTAAAGCTGATAAATACTTTCAGTAATGTGGCACGATTCAAGATCAACTAAAAAAAAATCAGTAGTCCTCCTATATACAAATGATAAAGAAGCTGAAAAAGGAATCAGAGAAACATCACCCTTCACAATAGCCACAGATGACCTAAAAGATCTTGGGGGTAACACTAACCAAAGAAGAAAAAGACCTGTTTGACAAGAACTTTAAGTCTTTGAAGAAAGAAATTGAAGAAGATACCAGAAAATGGTAATATCTCCCATGCTCTTGGATAGGTAGGATCAACATAATAAAAATGAAAATCCTACCAAAAGTAATCTATAGATTTAATGTATTCAGCATCAAAATAAAAATATAATTCTTCACAGAACCTGAAAGAACAATACTCAACTTCATACGGGAAAACAAAAACCCAGGATAGTCAAAACAATCCTATACAATAAAGGAACTTCTGGAGGCTTCTGCCTCCCTGACATCAAGCTCTATTCCAGAGCTACTATAATGAAAACTGCTTGGTACTGGCATAAAAACAGAGATGTTGACCACTGGAATTGAATCAAAGAGCCAGATACTAATCCGCATACCTACGAACACCTGATTTTTTGATAAAGAAGCAAAAATTATACAATGGAAAAAAGAAAGCATTTTCAACAAATTATGCTGGCGTAACTGGATGTCAACATGCAGAAGAATACAAATAGATCCTTATCTATCCACATTTACAAAACTCAATTCCAAATGGATTAAAGACCTCAATATAAATCAGACCACAGTAAACATGATAGAAATAAAAAGTGTGAAGTAGCTCTCAATGCATGGTCACAGGAGACCACTTCATAAATATTACACCTGTAGCACAGACACTGAGAGCAACAATAAATGGGACACCCTGAAAATGTGAATTTTCTGTAAAGCAAAGAATATAGTAACTAAGACAGAAAAGGCACCCTACTGGAAAAGATCTTTACCAACTGCACATAAGACAGAGGATTGATCTCCAAAATATATAAGGAACTCAAGAAATTAGACATCAAAATTCCAAATAATCCAATTAAAAATGGGGTACTGAACAAAATAGCGAATTCTTAACAACAGCAACAACAAAAATCTCAAACGACCGAAAGACACTTAAGGAAATGCTCAACATCCTTAGCCTTCAGGGAAATGCAAATCAAAATGACTGATACCATCTTATACCTGTCAGAATGGCTAACATTAAGAACATTATTGATAGCTTACGCTGGAGAGGATGTGGAGTGAGGGGAACACTCCTCCATTGCTGGTTGGAATGCACACTTGTACAACCACTCTGTAAATTAGTATGGCCATTTATCAGAAAGTTGGAAATTACCCTACCTCAGGACCCAGCAATACTACTCCTGGGCATATACCCAAAGGATGCTCTATCATACCAAAGGAAATTTAACTATGTTTATAGCAGCATTATCTGGAATAGCTAGTACTTGGAAACAACCTAAATACCCCTCAACTGGGTATATTTACAAATTATGGTATATTTACAAAATAGAGTACTACTCAGTGGCAATAAAACAATGACATTTGAAATTTGCATGTAAATGGAACAAGAAAAAAATTCCAGAGTGAGGTAACCCAGATCCAGAAAGATCAACATGGTATGTACTCACTCATAAGTGGATACTAGCTGTAAAGCAAAGGATAATGAGCCTATAGTCCACTACCCTAGAGAAGCTAAGTAATAAGGTGAACCCTAAAAACATATATATAGAGGCCCCTGGAAGTTCAAAACAGACAAAATCACCTGACAAAATTGGGAGCATGGGGGTGGGGGAAAAGGAAGGGCAGAAAGGGAAAAGGAGAGGAAAGGGGAGGGAGAAAAATAACTTGAAGGCATTAGTTGAGATGGAGGAAGGACAGAGATGAGAGCAAGGAAAGAGATATTTTTGATTGAGGGAACCATTATGGGACTACCAAGAAACCTGATACTAGAGAAATTCCCAGAAATGGCCCCAGCTAAGACCCTAAGCCATGAAGGAGAGAGTACCTGAACTGGCCTTGTCCTGTAGTCAGATTGATGAATATCTTAAATGTCACCATAGACCCTTCATTCAGCAACAGAGGCAGAGACCCACAGTGGAGCACTGGGCTGAGGAGGGTAAATGGAATGAGAGCTCACCAACACCAGCTGGACAGGAATCATACAATCATAGGACCAAATTGGTCCCTCTGAATGTGATTGACAGTTGCATGGCTGGGTCAGACTGAGAGACCACTGGCAGTGGCCCCAAGATTTATGCCTACTGCTTGTACTGACTTTTTGGGAACCTATTCTCTTTGGATGGATACCTTGCTCAGCCTAGATATAGTAGGAAGGACCTTGGGCCTTCCCCAAAGCAATGTGCCTCACCCTCTCTGAGGACTGGGTGGTGGATTGGGAGGTAAGTGGAGGGAATGGGAGGAGGGAGTGGGAACTTAAATTGGAACATATAATGGAAAAAAGATAGTTTGTTCTCCTTTAAAAAAATTAAAACATTGAAATTTTTTTTAAAAAGTAAAAGACTCGTGTGACCTGACAAGGTCTGAGGTAGGTTTGTCTATGTTTTTTACAGCTTGCTTGGACTTCTTAGAAAACAAAATGTCTTTTATTTAGAGGATAATGCCATCTTCACAACAGCTACTAGACATGAGATATACGTGTGTAAATAATGAGACTAACACTGAGGGCAGCCCATGCACCTGTGTGGAAAGGGAACCTTGATATAAAAGGAATGTTTAGCACTTTTTTCTTTATCTTCACTTCATCAAACTCCAGTTCACTTCAGAGTCTGAAGTGTCTTCTTATACTTTCATTCATGCATTCACCAATATGCACTGAGTGAGCATCAGTGTTTCTCTGAAAGTGTTTTAAAATAGCAAGGGCTCTAACCTAGAATCTAGTGAAGGCAGGAAATTCAAGTCATTGCTCCTCAGAGAGTTCAAGTTGTCTTTGTAAAAGCCTGTTGTAGGAAGCATGAAGTCTGAGAGAAAATTATAGTGTCAGTGTAGGGAAGGGAATATTCTCTGTTTAATCATTAGTAGATATGAAAAATGCAATAAAGGGTGAAGGCTAGGAGTGGAGACCTCTCTGCAAATCTGGAGTGATGAAAGCATGTAGGCTTTACGGTTAACTGACTGGGTTCCTGGGGCAAGTGCTCTCTTCCAAGTCCCAGACCTCCTAGTTATGAAAGAGTAAAAAAAAAAAAATCCCTACCCAAAGAGTTCTGTGGGGTAGAGTTGAGAGTTGCACTATGAGAAGCATTGTTTAGTTCCAGGCACCCAGCCACCCACTTCATCTCTGACAAATGAATGAGCTCTGTGTTCAAAGGTTTGGAGATACAAATGCATGGTGAGAGTCAGGACAAGAGCCTACCGATCCCAGACAGCCACACAAACTGAGTAGGTATTCAGTATGCTTTGTGTTTTACTTAGTTATGGATAACTGTTCTACTGTAGCTAGGATTTTCTTCACCATTCTGAAAAGGCAAATAAATTGCAGGTGGAGTAATCTCATATATCAGATTGTAGGCAAACATGTTTATATAGAGATGTCCATGGGACCTTAGAGTTTAGTGGAAGGTAGCTTAAGGAGCAGCCACAAAAACAAGGAGGTCGTTTAGGAGAGGAGAGCGCCTATGACATGCCTAATGTAGAAAACATTGTTTGGTTTGAATGACACTATGGGATCAATATCAAACCTCCTTCCACCTGTGTTCTCAAGAGTCAAAATTATGTAGAGCCAAACAGTAACTCGTGTCTAGCTTCAACAGTAGTTGCAGAAGGGTTCAATTCCTTCAGGTATCTGTGGTCTTCTATCCCATCTCTATGCTCTGTCACCCTACCCTTAACTTTGAGAGCAAGATCTGAACCCATGGAAACGGTGTCAAAACATATGTCATGATTTGGGCTCATCTGAGAATCTTGCACCCACATTGAAGACAGCCTAGACTCAGTCTTCCCTTTGTTATTTTTCCATAGGCCTTAATTTCATTTAGCGTCAATCAGTCTGCCCTATCTTGGTCATAAGCGCAGAACCAATAAGTGAATATATTTTACTTTAAGAGATATCAGTATTGGATTCATGGCTATCCAGTAAATTTCTAATTTCATTTTGAATTCCCAATGAAGGAGTTCTGGAAACAACTGAAAATTTGGTTTAAGCTAAATTATGGCTTTCTGGCAATGTGTACCACCTAGATTTTGTACTTGAACTTGAACTTGAGAAGGATCCAGAGGCCAAATTCTGACGTAAATGACTTTTTATTTTTTTCTTTTTCTTTTTTACTTTTTTTTTTTGGTTTTTCAAGAAGGGGTTTCTCTGTGTAACAGCTCTAGCTATCCTGGAACTAGTTCTGTAGATGAGACTGGCCTCGAACTCACAGAGATCTGCTTTCTGAGGGCTGGGATTAAAGGTGTGTACCACCACTGCCTGGTGCCTTTTTTCATTTTTATCAGCTCTTTGATTATGTATAATTCTAGTTCAGTAGAATTATAGCAATAAGTTTTATATTGGTTCCAACCAAGTGAAGATCAGCAAGTCAATCAGACTCTGAATTTCTAGCCTTATGATTCTCAAATGTGTCAGTTCTGTCTTCAATTGTTTCATGTGGAATAAATGACCAAGGTGATGTTTCAGGATAAATCATAAGACAGAGTATGTTTTTCAAGTCAATAAAAATAATTTTAAAAGAGTATAGAAAGATAGGGCATGGCTGGAGTGATGGATCAGTGGGAAGGTAAGTTGCTCTTCCATATGATCTGGGTCCTATTCCCAGCACCCACATGACTGCTCACAATGGCCTGTAACTCCCATTCCAGGGGATCGAACACCTCTTCTGGCCTCCGTGGCACCAGGCATGCATGCAATGTACAGACATACATGAGATTAAGTTATTCATATACATAATTTTTAAATATAAGCTAGTCCAGAAGGCTAAAACAGGATTAAAAATGGGACTAATAATAGAAAAAATAGAACAATGGATTAAAATATGAGATAAAATATTTAAGGAAAGCAATAGGACAGCACATCAATAGTAGGAATGAGATCTGTAAATATAGTGTAAAGAAAGAAGGATCAGCAGAGAGAATGTTTGGAAGAAAAAGAAATTTCATTCCAAGGGTTAGTGAGACAAAACACTGAGCAATGAAGAGCAGCTTGAGAAAAATTACACTATATCAAAGTTCTTAGATTTAAGAAAGAACAAAACAGTGTCACCTAGAAAGAAAATGAACTAACTTTCCCATAAGGAGTAAATAAGAAGGTTATTAACCTGAATTCTTAAACCATTGGGCAGTGAGGTGTGTGTTTGTGTGTGTGTGTATGTGTGTTTTTGTGTACATGTGTGTTCCTAATCGGCACAAGAAACCCATAATCTCTGTTTATTTATCAATTCTGTCATCCATCTACTTAACAAACTTAAGAGAAATGAAATTATACATAGTGTGTTTGTCAGATCATAATGGGATAACAACGGAGATCTTTCATACAAAGATATTAAAATCAACTTTTTGGCAACAAAACATCATGTGTCATAAGTGAGGGCACAGATTAGAAACTAGCTTTACTGGCTGGGTTAGTCTGCAGCCAGCGTCAGCCTACAGCTAGGTCCTCCTGCCTCCAGTGCCCAAATTCCCTGTTCCTGCAGCTCCCGATTGG
>LOEQ01005057.1:61621-78078 GCA_001685075.1 Bramus lutescens | reverse complement strand
ATTTGTGTGTTGTTATTTCGGGGTATAAGCTAGCCATGCAGGATCCGGGCAGGAATGCAGCCTGCCGTTCCATATCTCTACATTACAGTAGTTATTAAAACTTCTTTTCCTCATGATAGAATCGCCTCTCTAGCTTCTGCATGTTATGCTTTACCCATTCATGGTCCATCAGTTCTCTGGTTGCTATTATCACATGACTCCTATGCATATTGCAAAATGAACAATAGTGCAATAACTGCCATTGAAGTCTAGTGATATTCTGGAACCTCTGCTACAGAAGTCATATCTGAACCTCAATAGCATTCAAAGTTTTCAAAACTTAAATATTCAAATTAGACATACATTTTAAATTGTAACCCAAGATGCATGTTATAAAATTGTTAATAAAAATATTTCCCAAAGGCTGAGGTATCTGTATACTTGATACAAATCTTTGGCACTGTCATTAGAGGTTATGGAACCTTTAGGGAGTGTAACCTTGCCGGAAGAATATTTCACTTGGGTCAGGATTGAATGTTAATAGTCTTTCCCCATTTCCAGGTTTCTCTATGCTTCACGTATGTAGTTGAGATGTGACATTTTAGTTTCCTCCTCTTGCTATCTGTACCATGGCTTCCCTACATTTATGGAGTCTTTTCTTTGAACCACAAACTAAAACAAACTCTTTCTTTAATAAGCTGCTTTTGGCAATGGAATTTATCTCAGTCACAGAAGAATAACTATTACAGAATTGGGGTTACTACTGTGAAAATGCGTAATGCTTTAGGCTTTGTGTTATTTATTCTGGGGTAGGGATCAAGGAAGGAGGATCACAATCAAGGAGCAAGAAAAGAAGGGGCCAGATGCCCAGCCAGTGGAAGTAAGATTACAGAAGTAAGAAAAGGAAAAGCCCAGAGGTGAAAGGTAGGTGGGCTCCTTTGAGTTAAGAAAAGGTGGCAAGAAACAAGCCAAGCTAAGGCTGGACATTTATAAGTAATAATAAGCCACCCTGTGTGATTTATTTGGGAGCTGGGTAGCAGACCCCTCAAAAGAACAAAAAACCCAAAGAATAAAGAGTAAGAATATAAATCAACAACACTTTGGCATACCAACTTGTGTCTGTATTTTCATGTAGAGCCTCAGAAAGCTGAAAAAAAAATACGGCTCCTTTAAGAAGCCCTGCTGTACAGTAGAACACTTAAACAGTATTTCCCCCACTGAATACTATGAAATGATGGGGTGTGGATGTTTGTTGTATTTAAGGGAATATAGAAATATAGGATAAAAAGACAGTTACTAATCTCAGATATTTTTCATTGGTATGGATTTTCCAGTTTAGATGTGATTTCTCAGCTTTCTGTTCCTGATTCCCACTGCCATACTTCATGCAAAGCTATAGACTCTGTCAGTCAAAAGATACTCTCCCACATATAAGTTAGTTTTAGGTAAAGTATTATTATATCACAATAATAGCATACATATAAGTAAATATAGAAACAATATAATACACAGTTTACATCAAAGAAAGCTATGCAAACAGGAGGGTCTGAGCTTGATCACTAAAATTCATGTAAAAAATTATGGTGTGGTTGCATGCACCTCCAATTTTAGTGTACTGGGAAGCAGAGAGAGGTAGATTCATATGGATCATTGGCCAGGCAGTCTTGTCTACATGATAAGTTCTAGGCCAGTGAAAGACCCTGTCTCAAAATTGGATTGAACCCAAGAAATGACCAATTTATCTTTACTATGTGGAGACACATTGTAAACACTATTCTTCATGACATCATAGGGCAAAATAATTGACTTGAATATTTTACAGTGATTTTATGCTTCACTTACATATTCTTTTTTAAATTTTTATTTATTTTTTTAATTTCATTTTACATTCCAAACACAGTTTTTCCTCCCATACCTCATAATCCCCCTCATACATATATACATGCTCCCAGTGGGTAAATCAACAAAATCCGACACATTGAGTTGGGGCATGATTAAACCTCTTCCCCCTACATAAGGCTGAGCATGGGAATGGGTTCCAAGAAGCCAGCTCATGCACCAGGGATAGATCTTGTTCCTACTGCCAGAGGTTCCTCGGAGAGTCTAAGCTTCACCAGTGTGTCCCATGTATGGAGGACCTAGTTTGGTCTCATGGAGAGTCCTTAGCCATTGGTTTAGAGTTCATGAGTTTCCACAAACTTGGTTCAGCTATCTCTTAAGATTTCTCCATCATAATCTTGATCACCCTTGCTCATATATCCCCTCCTCTCTGTATATGATTGGATTCCCAGAGTTTGGCATGTTGCTTGATTGTGGATCTCTGCGTCTGATTCCCTCAGTCACTGGATGAGGGTTCTATGATGATAGTTGGGGTATTCACCAATAGGGGAAGGCCAACTCAGGCACCCTCTCCCCTCTTCCTTGGAGTCTTTACTGGGGTAATCCTTGTGGATTCTTGGGAATTTCTCAAGCATCAGGTTTCTCCCTATCTCCCTAGCGGCTCTCTATCATTACTCTCCTATTCCATCCCTCTCCATTATTATTATTATTATTATTATTATTATTNAGACCCTCCCACCCCACCTCCCTCCAATCTTATGAGAGGCCCATGCACCGCGCCCTGTGGAAAGTCCAAGGTCCTCCCTGCTACATCTAGGTTGAGCAAGACTTTCATTGGAAGAGAATAGGATCCCAAGAAGCCAGTACATGCTGAGGAGACAAGGAGCAGACTGAAGGGCTACTGATAGTGAGACTGGGATTTGTCCCTCTCCCTTCTTGACCATCCCATTTTCTAGTGTTCTCATCACCAATCACCTCTCCTTTACTGTCCCCCTTGCTCTCAGTTTACCCAAGAGATCTCATCTAATTACCCTTACCAGGGTGATCCATGTGTCCATCTTAGGGTCTTTCTTGTTAACTAGCTTTTCTGAAGCTGTGGATTATAGTCTGGCTATCCTTTGCTTCACATCTTATATCCACTTATGAATGAGTACATACCATGTTTGTCTTTCTGTGTTTGGCTTATCTCACTCAGGATGGTTCTTTTCTAGTTACATTCATTTGCTTGCAAATTTCCTGATGTTATCGAGTTTTACAACTGAGTAATACTGCATTGTGTGAATGTACCACATTTTCTTTATCTATTCTTCAGTTGAGGGGCATCTAGGTTGTTTCCAAGTTCTGGCTATTACAAATAATACTACTATAAACATTGTTGAACAAGCATCCTTGTGGTATGATTGAGCATACTTTGGGTATATGCCCAAGAGTGGTAGTGCTGGGGCTTGAGGTAGATTATTTCCCAATTTTCTGAGAAACTCCCATACTGATTTTCCAGTTGGCTGTACAAATTTGCACTCCCAACAACAGTAGAAGAGTGTTCCCCTTACTCAACATACTCTCCAACATAAGCTGTCCTCAGTATTTTTTTATCTTAGCCATTTGGACAGGTGGTAGATGGTATCTCAGCATTGTTTTGATTCGCATTTCCCTGAGGGTTAAGGATGTTGAACAATTCCTTAAATGTTTTCTTTGCCATTTGGGATTCTTCTGCTAAGAATTCTCTGTTTATCTCTATACCCCCTTTTTTAATTGGATTGTTTTCTGTTTTGATGTCTCGTTTCTTGAGTTCTTTATATATTTTGGAAATCAACCCTCAATCAGATGTGGGGTCGATAAAGATCTTTTCCCATTCTGTAAGCTGTAATTTTGCCGAATTTAACATGTCCTTTGCCTTATAGAAGCCTTTTAGTTCCAGGAAATCCCATTGGTTGCTTGTTGCTATCAGTGTCTGTGCTACTGGTGTTGTATTTATGAAATGATCTCCTGTGCATTGCATTCAAGGGTCCTTCCCACTTTCTCTTCTTTCAGGTTCAATGTAACTGGATTTATGTTGAGGTCCTTGATCCATATGAACTTGTGTTTAGAGCATGGAGATAGATAAGGATATATTTGCAATCTTCTACATGCTGACATCCATTCATGCCAGAACCATTTGCTAAAGATGCTTTTCTTTTTCCATTGTAATACTTTGGCTTCTTTGTCAAAAAGCAGTTGTTTATTGGTATATGGATTAATGTCAGGATCTTCAATTTGATTCCATTTGTTCACATGTCTGTTTTATGACAATACCAAGCTGTTTTTTATTATTATTACTATAACTCTATAGTAGAGTTTGAAGTCAAGCATGGTAATGCCTCCTGAAATTTCTTTATTTTACAGGATTTTAGCTATTCTGGGTTTTGGAATTGATCCTATAGATTGCTTTTGGTATGTTGATCATTCCTATCCAAGATTATGGGAGATATTTCCATTTTGTGATATTCTTCAATTTCTTTCTTTAGAGACTTACAGTTCTTGTCACACAAGTCTTTCACTTGTTTGGTTAGAGTTATTTCAAGATATTTTATATTGCAGCTGTTGTAATAGGTGATGTTTCTCTGATTTCTTTCTGAGTCCATTTTTCATTTGTATATAGAAAAGCTACTGGTTTTCTTTTTTGGAGTTGATCTTGTATCCCACCACATTACTGAAGGTGTTTATCAGCTGTAGGAGTTCCCTTGTAGAGTTTTTGGGGTCACTTATGTATATTACCATATTGTCTGCAAATAGTGATAGTTTGACTTCTTCCTTTCAAATTTGTATCCCCTTGATCTCCTTTTGGTGTCTTAATTGCTCTAGCAGAACATCAAGTTCTATAATGGATAGCTATGGAGAGAGTGAATGGCCTTGACTTATTCCTGATTTTAGTGAAATTGCTTTCAGTTTCTCTCTGTTTAATTTGCTATCGGCTGTCAGCTTGCTGTAAATTGCTTTTATTATGTTTAAATATGTTCTCTGTATCCCTGACCTCTCCAAGAACTTTATCATGAAGGAGTGTTAAATTTTTTTTCCTAAGACGTTTCAGCATTTAATGAGATGATATTTTTGTTTTTCAGCTTGTTTTTATGGTGGATTGCATTGACATATTTCCATATATTGAATGAACCCTGCATCTCTGGGATGAAGCTTATTTGGTCATGGTGGTTGATTTTTTTTTGGTGTGTTTTGGATTTGTGAGTATTTTTGCATCAATATTCAGGAGGGGGATTGTTCTGTAGTTCTCTTTCTTTGTTGCATATCTGTGTAATTTGCATATTAGGGTAACTGTAGCCTTGTAAAAGTAGTTTGGCAATGTTCTTTCTGTTTCTATTGTGTGGAAGAGTTTGAGAAGTATTGGAATTAGCTCTTCTCTGAAAGTCCAATAGAATTCTGCACTGAAATCATCTGGTCTTGGGCTTTTTTGGTTGGGAGACTTTCTATGAATGCTTCTATTTCTTTAGGTGCTGTAGGTCTATTTCTGATAGGTGGAAGTCCCTGTGGGGTCATAAACAAAGCTTGGTAATGGGGCACCTCATTGCAATTTTCAAGAAAGCTCGTAGCAGTAATTTGCTAGATAGTCAATTTTTAGCAGAGTATAAAATATCTTAAGGGATAATATCTGAGAAGATTCTTCTGAAGGTTCAAGATATTGGGATAGTAAATTTTTCGTAGAGGGAAAGCCCAATGCCATACTTAGAGGCAAGAAAAAGGACAATGCATTGGAGAAAACATAACCCCAGGGGGCACTATGCAAAGAATGAGTAATTGAGTCTGAACAGACAGAGATAACATCAATAGGATGCCGGGCAGGGTATTAAGGATCTGAATGATGTCCAGAGCAAATAGGGAGGCACTGCTGGAAAGGAAGGACGGACTGAGTAGATTTTTATAAGACAGTATAGTTCTGTGCTAGAATCTAACACAGTGACAGCAGAATTCTATATATACTTAAATATTAAAACTTAACAGTTTAATTGCTACTCTTATTTTGTATATATAGTTACTTCACCTAAGGAGAAGGTCAAAGAAGGGCATATGGGACCAACATCTGCCATTTTGAGGACACCATGCAAAACAGCAGTGGACCCTTTACTTCAATTGATATTTCTGGTGTATCTGAACTGTTTGTCAATCACTGATTTCCAAAATGATAAGATCTTTCTATCACCCATGCATGTTACTTGATAAGTTAAAGTATACTTTGCATATGTGATTAATTAGAGAGAGGAATATTAGCCTAAATTATCCTTATTAGAGAGAGTATCTAAATTAACAAAATCAGAAATGAAAGGGAAGGCATAACAACAGACAGAGGAAATCCAGAGTATCATTAGTTCATATTTCAAAAACCTGTACTCCACAAAATTGAAAAGCTTAAAGAAAATGGACAACTTTCTGGATAAATATCACTTACAAAAATAAAATCAAGACCAGATAAGCCAATTAAATAGGCCTATAACTGCTGAAGAAATAGAGACAATCATCAAAATCTCCCAACCAAAAAAAGCTCAGGATCAGTACTGAATTCTACAAGATTTTCAAAGAAGAACTAATACCAATACTCCTCTAATTGTTCCACACAATAGAAACACAAGGAACGTTGCTAAACTCTTTTTATGAGGCAACAATTATCCTGATACTCAAACTACATAAAGACATTAATAAGAAAAAGAATTACAGACTGATCTCAGCCATAAACATTGATGCAAAAATACTTAATAAAATACTGGCAAATTGAATCCAAGAACACATCAAAAATCATTCACCATGATCAAGTCGTCTTCACCCCAGCGATGCAGGGATGGTTCAACATACAAAAATCTGTCAATGTAATCTACCATATAAACAAACTGAAAAAAAAATAGCCATCTCATTAGATGCTGAAAAAGCCTTCAACAAAATACAACTTCCATTCATGATAAAGGTCTTGGAAAGAACAAGGATACGAGGAACATACCTAAACATAATAAAGGCAATATACAGCAGGCCAAAGGCCAACATCAAAGTAAATGGAGAGAAACTCAAAGCGATCCCACGGAAACCAGAAATAAGACAAGGTTGTCCACTCTCTCCATATCTACTCAATATAGTTCTTGAGGTTCTAGCTAGAGCAATAAGACAACAAAAGAAATCAAGAGGGTACATATCAGAAAAGAAGTCAAACTCTCACTGTTTGCTGATGATATGATAATCTACATTAGCAACCCTTAAATTTCTACCAAAGAACTTCTACAACTGATAAACACTTTCAGTAATGTAGCAGGATATAAGATTAACTAAAAAAAAATCAGTAGTACTCCTTTATACAGATGATAAATGGGCTGAGAAAGAAATCAGAGAAAAATCACCCTTCACAATAGCCACAAATAGCATAAAATATCTTGGAGTAACTCTGACCAAACAAGTAGAAGTCTTCACCTGTATGACAAAACCTTTACATTTTTGAAGAAAAACATTGAAGAAGACACCAGAAAATGGAAAGATCTCCCATGCTCTTGGGTAGGTAGAATCAATATAGTAAAATTGGTAATCTTACCAAAAGCAACTTACAGATTCAGTGCAATGCCCAGCAAAAATTTTTCACAGACCTCGAAAGAACACTACTCAATTTTATATGGAAAAGCAAAGAACACACAATATCCAAAACAATCTTTCACAATAAAAGAACATCTGGAGGCATCAAAATTCCTGACTTCAAACTTTACTACAGAGTTACAGTACTGAAAACAGCCTGGTATTGGCAATATATAGACGGGGGGGGGCAATGGAAGAGAATCATAGACACAGACATTAATGAACATACCTATGAACAACTGATTTTTGACAAAGAAACAAAAAATATAAAATGGAAAAAAGAAAGCATATTAAACAAATGGTATTGGCATAACTGGATATCCACATGTAGAAGAATGAAAATAGATCCATATCTATCACCATGACAAAAACTCAAGTTCAAATGGATCAAAGACATCGGCATAAAGCCAGCCACACTGAACCTCATAAAAAAGAAAGTGGGACGTAGACTTGAATACACTGGCACAGGAGACCACTTCCTAAATATAACCCCAGTAGCACAGACACTGAGAGAAACAATTAATAAATGGGATCTCCTGAAACTGAAAAGCTTATGTAAAGCAAATGACATGGTCAACAAGAGACAGAGGGTTGATCTCCAAAATATAAAAAGAACTCAAGAAATTGGTCATCAAAAGTACAAGTAATCCAATAAAAATCAAAGTACAGAAATAAACATAAAAGTCCCAATAGATGAATCTAAAATGCCTAAAAGACACTTAAGGAAATGCTCAACATCCTTAGTCATCAGAGAAGCAAATAAAAACTCTGAGATTCAATCTTACAACTGTAAGAATGGCCAAGGTCAAAAACACTGATGACAACTTACTTTGGAGAGGCTGTGGGGTAAAGGGAACAATTCTGCATTTCTGGTGGGAATGCAAGCTGGTCCAGCCCCTTTGGATGTCAGTGTGGTGATTTCTTAGAAAATTAGGAAAATCCCTTCATCAAGACCACTTTTGGGTATATACCCAAAGGATGCTCAATCATACAACAAAAATATATGCTCAATTATGTTCATAGCAGCATTATTTGTCATAGCCAGAACATGGAAACATCCTAAATGCCCCTCAACTAAAGAATGGATAAGGAAAATGTGGTACATTTACACAATGGTGTACTACATAGCAGGAAAAATAATGACATCTTGAAATTTACGGGTAAATGGATAAATCTAGAAAACATCACATTCAGTGATGTATCCCAGACCCAGAAAGACAAATATCATAAGTACTCACTCATAAGTGGCTTTTAGACATTAAGTAAAGAAAACCAGCCTATAATTCACAATCCCAGAGAACCTAGACAGCAATGAGGACCTTAAGAGAGACATATATGGGTCTAATCTACATGGGAAGTAGAAAAAGACAAGATCTTCTGAAGAAATTGGGAGTACGGGGACCATGGGAGAGGGATGAAGGGGAGGGGAGAGGAAGGCAGGGGAGCAGAGAAAAATGTATAGCTTAAAAAAAATGGGATTGGCCAGATTTGTATGGCTTAAGCATGTGTCACAAAACAAAGAGAAATCACCATTGGGAAATGAAATAATTCTGTCTTCATGAAATGCACTGTGCATTTATGAAGGCCATGAAAGGTGTTTAGAGCCGTATATATTTTTAAATTTTTTAAACATTTATTCTCAAGTTGGGAACGCTAACGCCAATTTATTTGTGGGTTTAAAATCTCTTTGTTCCAATTCCATCAAGAATAGAATATCTGCTTCTTAAATGGTAAGGCCTGAAGCTTCTCATATTCACCACTGATACATGATGAATAATGTTCTACTGATAAACAGTCATAAATATTGAATATATTATCATGATCCTGGATTTCAAAATCCAATTGCATCTGTTCTTACGAAGTAGAGGAATTGATTCCTATCATTTGGCTTCCACATTTACAGAGACCCCGTGAGTATTATAAGTATTAGGAAAGTAATACAATTTTACCAAGTAAGAAACAACAAGCTGCAGCATACAGAGAGGGAAGAGATTTTACAAATCCATATTTAATAGAAGACCAATATTCAAGACGTATAAAGAACTCCAAAAAATCAATGTCAAAAATTCTAAAAACCTAATTTAAAAATGGGGTACAGATCTAAACAAAGAAGTCTCAATACAGGAAACCCAAACAGCTGGTTCCCAGGCCTAGTTGGAGGTAGAGCTACATAATTGGAGACACATCTGTTATTTGGGAGAGTCTCCATGGCCTCTCCCTATGGATGCAACCAGAAAGTCAGTTCTGATACTTATTGTCTCCTTGTACCACTTTAGACCAACATCTCATTTTTAATTCAGCAATTCATTTTCAGTGCATTTCCCTTATAGGAGGAATCATCATTCCCCTTGCAACATTTAGATGAAAAGGTACACCACTGAGCTCATAAATGACTTATCTCACCACCAAATTAGGTGTCAGCATTCCAGAAGTTTAATCCAATTTTCTTAGTTTAATTCATTCACTACTTCTTGAATATCTTCATTCTCTGACATCACTCTCCTCTCATATGAGCAAGGCCTGCAAGCTTCAGGACATCCACGATTTCTTCCTGTACTCTTTTTCTCCTTCCTTCTCCAGCATCACAGTCTGGGGACAGCACAGAGACGGTGGCTGACTGGGGAAAGGGTGAGGCCATTTCTGAACTTCAGGCTTAGCTTCTCATTGACTGGGGGCTTGAAGGTAAAGTTTTGCAAAAGAGCAGTGAAGAAAATGAACAGCTCAGACCTGGCCAATTGTTCTCCGAGGCAGGCTCGCTTTCCTGTGGGACCAAAATGGAAGATGAGTCATTTTCTCAGCTGATTTTAATGCATGGAGCAAATGTTGTCCACAACTTCCTACTGTAACTACTGAGCTGGCCATGAGTTTTGTGTCCATCTGATTGTGTCTAACACCTTCCTGATTTGGCCATTAGAGCCCTATTCAAGGTGGCGTTTCGTGATCTTGACCCAACAATATGTTCCAGACTTGTATTTTAATCTTCCCATATTCTCAGGTTTCCTGGTTCCTTGCATTGACTAATGTTAAGGAATGACTTAGAAAAGAGGCATTCTCACAACTCTGGAAGCCATTCTGTAGGTCACCTGGCACCGCACACAATGAACTTGGTGTATTAACCAAATTGTGTGTATAGACACATGTATTTACATGTCAGTCTCTCTAGTGAATTTCTGAGTTCTCACCATTCTTAGATGGCCCAGGACAACCCTAGCATGCCACTGTTCTCTCCCTCAGTGAACATTCTCACCATGTATCCCAACAGCACTGCAGACTTCTACAAATCACTAATGCATCTTTAATCCCACATTCAAGTAGATGTGTTTGTGCATATGTGTGCCTATATATGTGTACACATGTATGCACATGTGTATAGAAGTTAGTGGTCAGCCATGGGCGTTTATCCCCAAGTGCCATCCACTTTATTTATTCACGTATGTATTTATTTTGGAGACAATTTCCCTGCCAATCATGCTAATCTAGCTGGCCAGTGAGTGCCAGGGTCCTTTTGTCTCTGGTCATCAAGCAGCAAGAGTACAAGCATATGATGACATACTCAGCTTTCTGTGGGGCTTCTGTTGATCAAAACAGGACATTATGCTCATAAAACAAGGAATTTACCATCTGAGCTACCATGTCAGGTACATCAAGTAATTTGCTAATAGCTTCCTTTATTTCTAAATAATACATTTAAGTAAAAAAAAAACCGAAAAGGAAAAGAGTAAGAGTGTAAAATCCAAAACCATATCCAAAGCCTCAGAATAGCTGTGCTAACTAAATACAAGTTTACTGAGATGTACAGACTGGTTATGGGCAGATTCTTTTTTGGGTTGGCATTGATTTTCAATTTTTTCCAATCTCAAACTTGTCAAGGCCATCTTGGCACTCTGAGTCACTGTGAATCACACTAATACTAGCAGCACTTGCAGTGTACAAAGTCTGATTGTTTTACTTTATTTCCTCTTTTCCTATCATTTCCAATCCTTTTCTCTTTTCGTGCCTTCCCCCTCTTCACTTGTTGAGTTTCTCTCTCTTCCTAGAACTGCTGAGTCTAGGGTCTTGCATATTCTAGAAAGCATATTTTTTCTGAGCTACACCCCTGTTTATATAGCTGTTAACTATTTCATTTGGGACAGGATCTCTCTAGTTTTCCCAGGATGCATTTCTCCTCACCATTGCATTTCAAATGAAGTCCATTTTCCTGTAAGAGGGTATCCCTCATTATAACTTGGGAATATGAAAAATCTTATGAAGTTTTCACATGTCCACCTTAGTGAAAAGTCTGTATATATAGGTCTCCATTCTTAGTGTCTTGAGAAAAAAAATCAAGGCAAGCTAAAATACCCGGGTAAATCAAGACTGACTGAGAAATAGGGTGGGTCTTAAGCAGTGCCAAGGCCAGGGAATGCAGGACTGCAACCAAACAAAAAATGAAGTCACCTTGAGCCATCTGGAGAAGTTTTCATTAAAGCATAGGATTATGCAGTGAGAGGAGGGAATGGCTGGGAGGAGCTCTGAACTCTGTCCTCTCTTCACAACTCACCCATTGAGAAAGGCAGAAAGGATTCTCTCTTCTTAAACTGTCCATTCTCCAAAAAGTGCTCTGGATTGAAGGATTCCGGGGTGGCCCACTCTTTGGGGTCACTGTGTAGTGCAGTCAGGTTGGTTAGAAGCATGGTGCCCTGGAAATGGCAGCAAAGCGTCAAGGCTTGATATATAGAACAGACCTACCTGCTGGAGGTAAAGGTAGATAATTCTTAGGCTCTCATGCATGACCCTCCCCCACTTAGTACCTTCTTTGTCGAGATAACTTTGCATTGACCGTGAGTACCTACTTGGAATATTCTAGTTCATTAGGTTGCTCTTTAATGCTGGACACAAGTCTATAGGAAGAAGTCTATACAGGTCTATGGAGAGACATGTTAGCATCCAAAGGGGAATAAAGAGGCAAGCAAGAATAAAGACCAAATCAGCCTCCTCCTACCTTAAGGACCTGGGCAGGTCTATGAAGGGAAATGATGGGACTTCCATCTTTGCTTTTCCATTTTTATCCCTTACTGTGGAGGACTCTGAACCCAGTCCTCAGGGTTAGGAGCACATCAAGAAAGCAGAGTAAGCAATCTCAGTTCACTGAGGTCCTTGGCATCATGCACAAACTCAAGAGTGTGCCTTTACCTCACACTGAATCGTATACCCTGATAGGACTTTAGCCATCCTTCCTATCTCTCTAGACTTTGTCATGTCCACACCTGATTCCAAGAACCACCTTAGTACAGGTGGCCCCTTGCTATCTGAGTCCCACATCTGCTGCACAGCTAACTGTGAAGTGTGCCATGAATGTAATCACTGTGTCACCTCCCATGATTTTATTGCACACTCTGTAGTATGCTTTCATCATCTTATGCTAGTATGAAAACATTTCCAGAGTTAATTGATAAATGGTAACAGAATTTCCCTGACTGTGGGGAGCTCCCTCCCACAAGCTGACAAGCTGGATGGAATAAAAAAGGTGGAAATGGGGGTGAAAAACTTCTCATAGGGTTTCACTCTGGTTTCTAGCCCCATGATGTGATCTGATGGGCTCTTTCAGCCCTTCTTGTCATGCTGAACCGAAACCTTGTGTATTTTGTCACAGTCAAGAAAATTTTGTGATCTGATAATCCATGGTGAAAAGAAGAAGAGAAGAATCTATAACTGTTTGGGGGCATGCAGCATATAAGATTCAGGAAACCCTGTGTAGAGATCTTGAAAGCGCTGGGAGATGTGATGGGGATTCCTTCTGTAAAGAGAGTATTTAACAGGGACTCATGGAGAGACATCAGAGGAGATCTTTTTAATATCAAAATACTACAAGTCCCATGGAGAAAGCATATGTTGATTAGAATTATCAGAACATGTTTGCTCCTGGATTCCTCACACCTTTAATAGTAGAGAGATTTTATACAAACCTGGTTTCCATAGGCTTCAGCTTTCCAATCTCAAAAATGAGATGGAGAGTTATTCTGAAAAGTTCATAAGACTTTTTGAAGATTAGAGTCAACAGCACACAAATATCACTTAGTAACTATTAGCACTCTGTCCCTTTCAAATACTGAATTTTTGGAAAGGTTCTAATGAGACAGAAATCATTTGTACGTAAGTTATAAGCCTGTGGCTCACTGATTTAGAAACAACAGTTTCACTCTAATGGTGGTACAGGGGCCTCAAGTTCTGTTCATATTTCTAATTCAGTACTTCAAGGACTGTGTAGCAGCATTTTCTAGCCCAAGCCTGCAGTCCCTTGGTCTTGGGAGCTGCTCTCTCAGGTATCATCTAGCAGAGAACTACTGACTGTTGTTAGCCCACATTAGCATGGGAAGATGCTAGGATTCCTTTATCAAACAAAGCCAGGCTTCGCCTAAACTTGGGCAAGGAATCTTCTTTCCCCACTGTATATGTAGATATCTGTTTAGATGCATGTAGAAAACCTAGTATTTTAGCATACTATCTTTCTGCCCAATTTAAATGATCTCTTGATGAAGGAATATATGTCACTGTATGGTAGGTTCTTAAGATGAGGTCAAAAATAGATATCTGAGACTGGGAACGCATAGTTACCTTCGGCAAGTGGAATCCATTCAAACTGGTGTCCTTTGACACTTCCCTGGGAACATTCAAGGGGAGAATGTTGCCCATTCTCTGCACCTCATGGATGACAGCATTGGTATAGTGCATGGACTCTCGGTCGGCCAGGCTTGGCTGTCTCTTCTGGCCAATCACTCTGTCAATCTCAGCCTGTACTTTTTCTGAAAGAAGACAGGAAGTCTCATTAATTTTCAAATTTAGCTATTCCTCATAACAATATAGAAGTTGTCTTTACTTCATTCTGGTGTCCTAGCTGTAATGACATTTCATTACCCTTTTAAAAGATTGATTTAAAGGACAAATCAACAATTGAGTGATTTTTCTCTGAGCCCACAACATAATCATAACTTTCCTGAACCAAATAGCTGTGATCAGCATGGCTAAGCTTATCAGAGCACCTAGTCTTGTATGAGTAAGCTCCTTTCCCGAAGATCATCATAAATAATTCACATTCATGTTTCATAGTCCTAGAGCCTGAGGATGCTTAGTGCAGGGCACCAAGATGTTTCTTGTCTGGTAGGAACACTTTTCTGTCTCATAGATTAGAAAGCTTCACTGGGTCTCATCTCAAAGGGAGAAATAAGGCTCTGTAATACTTCTTTTTAAAAAGATAATACTTTTAGGACAGTATATTTCTGTCAGGTGAGGGGATCTCATAGCACAAGAGCGGAGGTCAGAGGACAGCTGGGGGAGCTGTTTCTCTTCCCCTACCATGTGGGTTTTTGGAACCTCACTCATGAAAATGGTGCAGTAGCAAGACCCTTTACTTCTTGTGCTGTCTCGCTGGCTTCTCTGCTACTTCTTTTAAGGCAATTATTCCCTTCATAGGACCAACCACCTCCAAACACATTACCACTGGAAATTAAGCTGCAACAAGTGGATTCATAAAGAACACACGAACATCAGACCACAGCACATCTGTAGGCTTTCTCAATGAGATACATCGGCACGGGCAGTGGATAGCAAGGAGATGCTGCACAACATTGCTTATGAAATCCTTTAGATTTCAGTTTCCACATCTGATTAATGAGAATAACTGAGCCTTATCATAAGGATGTCTTTAAATATACATGAATGGATAGAATCATAATAACAAATGATAATGGTTGCTAGCTCTCTTCCAATATGCTCAAAGAGATTAACAAGTTATCCAACTAAAACCTCTGTCTCCTGGCTTCTTTTGTCAGTCAATGACGGTGACTAAGTTCTGTTAGGTAAAACACAGACAGCCAGTCATGGTGACTCATGCCCTAAATTCCAGGCCTAGGAAGGTAGAGACAGACAGATTTCCGAGTTCAAGGAGAGCTTGGTTTACTGAATAAATTCCAGGAGTAACCTAGGTTACACAGAGAAACCCTGTCTTGAAGAACCCAAAATAAGGCAAAACAAAAATTTCCAATAAACATCAGTTTTATCTTTGGAACAAGTCCCCTTAAGACAGCCTCTGCTTCTTTCCTTCTCCTTTTTCTATCCAGGGGAACAACGTCCTGAGGAGGACCCACTTAAGGAGAGCTGAGTCTCACTCTAGTTTTAACTCAACAACAATTTGAAGGGAGTTTGTAGCAACAAGCCCAAGACAAGGTCCGTTTTAGAGATTTCTACTGAGGGAGAAATGCATGTATATCACTTGCATTACTGTCTCTAAAAACTAATTTGAAAAGAACAAAACAAACAAGAAAAAAAACTTTGTTCTAGGATAGGAAAAATATATTATCCTCAAATAATTAAATTTTTCTAGACTCTGAAGGAATACACATAATACATGGACCACTCTCCCCAGTGAATTCCAGTCACTGGAGAAAGGAACAATGCATCCAGCAGAGACATGGAAGAATATCTGGCCATCTCTAGAGGAAAACAACAATAATTCTCCAGTTATCAAATTCATGAAGGGATTTGAAATTACTTCAGAGGGTAGTACTTGAGAAGATTCTTCTAGAATGGGTAAAGACTGTGATAGAACACTTGAGATCATGTCTTACAGGCAAAAATTAGAAGAATAAAGACAGGTCCAGGAGAGGTCATCAAATGCAAGAAGGGCACCAACCAGGGTGGGTGGGGTTGAGGCTGAAAAGGCAGAAAGGTGACATCACAGTGCATCGAACACCAGAACAGAGTCTGGACAGAATTCAGGGGAAAATGGGAAGGCCTACTAACAATGGAAGAGGGACATGAAGGACATGAATGGATGCACTTTGCAAACGTCTGCATGCTTGGGACCCACCGCAGTTTTGAGAGAACACGTAGAGGACATGCCTGTTACCCAAGGCACATTGCCTCACAGCTATGGCCCTTCTTCTCACTCCAACATGTTTTCTTCTGGTGCCATCTAAGCCATGCCTTCCAGAATTCTGATCTGTCCAGTGAGGTCACCATATACATACACATATACATATACATATACATATACATATACATATACA
>LOEQ01005057.1:44595-61582 GCA_001685075.1 Bramus lutescens | reverse complement strand
ACATATACATATACATATACATATACATATACATATACACCTTGTACATCTGGGTAAACAGCCATGTAGAGCAGAGCCCAGCGCAGGGTCGTGGATGTTGTCTCAGTTCCAGCAAGGAAGAGGTCCAGAGTGGTCCAGATGAGATTTTCTTCATTGAAACTTGTAGTCTTCTCTGGGTACTGGAGAGATAATGTGCATTTGTTTTATCAAAAGATTTGTGAGTATCCCAATACTTGCTTTCTGATGTTAAGGAACACATTTGTAGCAGGCATTTAAAGTTATTTCCTCTTAACCTCCTAAGCAAACAGCTTTATCAACAGCAGTATAATTTCCCTAGGGCAAAAAGACTGACACTGGCACACAAGGTCTTCGTCACTCTGAGGTATGAGTTCAATAGGACTCATTAGAAATGATATTACTGTGATCTCCTCAGAAAACATTTTCCTGTTCCAAGTGCAGGAGGCTGATAAAAAGTTTCTGGTACTCAGGTGGATGAATAGCATGATAACTATTTTCTTCTGACTATGTTTTTGGGAAAGATTTAGTAGGATGGTCACAGAACAGAATAAGCACACACACACGCACGCACGCACACACACACACACACACACACACACAGACACATATCTGGCTTTCAGTATCAGCCACATCTCTAAGTCACTCTCTGACCTAAGAGGTTCACATCACATTTATCTGATTATAAAAAAGAGAACAATATACATATTTTAACATGCCATATCAGCAGTAGGAGATACTGCAGGCACATATCAAATACTGTGCAAAGGTTTTTGCTGATCTCAGAAGGAATCAAGTGAATTCTCTGTGTTTATTGATTTTTTGAAATTCCCTTTAATCTTTAACAGGGAAATCTTGCTGATTCCATTAATTATTCTTTGGGATATAATTCTATCTTTACTAACTTCCTGTAGAATCGTCATTCTTTATACTGTTCATAATGTTGATAGTCTCACACCTGCAATATAAAGTCAATAATTTGCCCCTTTTTTTCTGGGAATAAAATGTTGCTTTTATTGATACTATACCAGGAGGATGAAATGTGCTACAACAAGGGAAAAATTTTACTATTGGGCCCCTGGGCAGAGAAGGAATTTATAATGTAATGAGTCAAATCTCATAAGAAGGATTCAGCGATGTGTATTTGCCAGAAGTCTATTGAGGGTAGAACATTAAAAATTGTGTTATAGTTTGATTTTAAACTGATTCATATAGGCTCAAGTTTTAAATGTTTGGTTCCTAGCTGCTGGGACAATTTTAGGATGTTGTGGAACATTGGCAGGTGCTGCTCAGCTGAAGGAAGTCAGTCATAAGAAGTGGGATTCCTGTGGTGGATTCAATGTGCTGGGTTCTGGCTATTTTCTGCTCACTGACCTTCCATTACATAAACAGACTCCACCATCTCCTATTCCCATTTGTACTCTTCCACGATGAACCAACACCCCTTGAAAACATGTGACAAAATAAACCTCCAGCCTCTTAAATTGCTTCTGCCTGTTATTGAAATAAGATGCAAAAGTATTAAATATATTCATTCAGCTGCTTTCTGTCTGCTGGGGTATGGTTGGAAAGTGTTTATAAGACATCATGGGAAGGCAGCTGCCACACCCAGATCTTACAAATTATCTCTAGCATTCAGTTGAACTTTGCCTGTGTCTTGTAGTTGGGGCTGAGAGGGAGTAAATAATTAGGCTTAGACAAACTCATTAAAAAACAGAGCTCTAATGTTTAATTGCTATTTTTTCACTTTGTATATAATTTCTTCATAAATAAAGGGTAAATAAAGGATAAATGGCAAGGATAGGCATGAAAGGGAATTATCTGCCATTTGCAGACAGGGAAGCTTTTATTTCTAATAATGCTCCAGATTTAATATTACAGCTAATTTTTACTCACACGAGGTATGTTAAACATTGACCTAGAAAGATGTCTATATTTTCATTTTTGAAACATTCACATGATATTGGATATCCTAAAATATGCTTTGTAGATATGATTAATTTGAGAGGGGACAATTATCTTGAACTATCTTTATGAGAAAGTGCTTGAGGATAACAAGCAAATAGCTCAGAGGAAAAAGGATGCTACAGCTTGGGGATTGAAGACAGAAGAAGAAACCAAAGCAAAGATATCATTGTTCTCATAGTCTTGTGTGGTTGTGCTCATCTTTAATACCAGAAATGAAGAGGAAGAGGCAGGTGGACCTCTGTGAAGTTAAGGCCAGCATGATCTACATACAGATCGAGATTCAGGACTGTTATGGCTACACAAAGAAAACTTTTGTTGAAAATCAATCAATCAATCAAACAAACAAAATGCAACAGCTCTAGGAGCTTGGAAAGACAGGGTCATATAGTTTTCCTAGTCTTTAAAAGAACTTTATGTGGCCAACAGGAAGAAAAGATCATGAGAATGGTAAGAGAATAAAGCTGTGTCATCCTAAAGCACTAACGTTGTGGTAGCCTGCTGCATGATCACGTAAAAACTATTAAACCACTACATTGTCTTTAAGAAGAAGAGGCACGGGCATCTTCCCCACCTTTGTCATTTCCGTGAGGAAAGCATCAATGAAGTCTCTTGGATCATCAGGATCCCAATCTCTCCGGTGATTGTCAATCATAGAAGAAACAAACAATTTCAGTTTTTCCCAGTTTCGGAAAACTGTTTGGTGTGATCCAGGAATATATTTTATTATCCATGGAAAGATATTGTAGAGCTGATTGGGAAAAATAAAACAATCAATTGGACACCACGGTGCCACTTTACAATGCTTAAAGCTATAGTCTTGTGTTTCCCTTTGTTTCTTATGGTGAAATTGTGGTGCCATCTTTCTCTTCCCTCTCACCTACCTCCAAAACATTTCAACTCTGCCATGTAAAGTATATTCAGCTTCAGAACACTTCTTAGTAGCCTAAGCTGCCTGTTACCTGCTACACAACACCACCTATTTCTGGATGTTGGGACAGACAGTATTCAACACTTTTATCAATTACACTATCAGTGCCATCACAAATTATTTTGAATGCTGTTTTCAGGAAGAATATTTATTAATGTAGTCAAATGCCTGACTCTATGACTTTCAGTATTCAGGGACTGTACATAGACTCAGTATCAGAGATGGTGCTATTTACCTGTAAGCCCTACAGAGATGGAACCTCTCTCCAGATTTTCATGATTGTTCCTTTTTCTGTAGGCACTGCATACACAGCAGCCTGTGTGATCACACTGAAGGCATTTCTGTGTTAGGCCCTGGCAGGTGCTATTCATTATGCCTATAAATGCTCTGGAAATTGTTGTAACCTGGTCCCTCACTTCATGAAGGCACTGCTCAAGTCTCCTTGGGGATCCCTTATTCTTAAAGTGACAGACATTTATTCACCTTTCTAATTCTCTGTCATAACTTATTTTCCTTTTGGGAAATTACCAGTAACATGTATTGTGCAGGTAACTGTACATTCTGGTGTTCTCACCGTGATTTAATACCCATAGTGTAAGGCTTTAATCTTTGCTGAAATACAGATAATGGTGAGTGATGTTTCAATAAAATTGTAGTGAACAGATAGCATAACACTGTTGAAGAGAGGCCACTTGTCCCCGGCTGCTCAGCCCTGAAATTATCACACAGAAACTATATTATTTAAATTATTGCTTGGCTTTTAGCTCTAACTTCTTATTGGCTAACTCTTGCGTATAAATTTAACCCCTTTCTATTGATCTGTGTGTCGCCTCTTGGCAGTAGCTTCCAGTTAAAGTCCCAATCGGCTTGCCTGGGATACATGGATTTTCTCCAACTCTGCCCTTCTTTCTCCAAGAATTCCGCTGAGTTTTCTTTGCTTACCTAAGTTCTACCCTAGCAGTCCAAGCCAGTTTCTTTATTCATCATTGGTATTCACAGCACACAGAGGGGAATCTCACATCTTAACAAAGTGTAAAATCAACAAGACAGAAAATGAGACAGACATGAGTGTAATTTTTCTTACCTCTGCTACCTCCTACATATAATGAATTGTTACAATTATAATAATGATATTAACAATGCAAATATTACTGAAAATAGTGTTGATAATACATAGTGTGCTAACGGGGTCTCCTTGTATCCAAGCACTGAACAGCATGAGATACTGAAAGCATGCCACAGATATCTGGTGGACTACTCTCTATCTTTGTTTAGACATCTTTGCACCTGCTTGAAGACAGCATATTGCATCATTTTATATGTAGAAGATCATGGTGAAAAATCAGTGAACTTCTGCAGCTGTGTCTGATGCAATTAGTCATTCCAAGAGTGTTTATTATCACTCAGTCATATTTTGCTCCCTTCTAAGACTTTTTTTTTTCCTTTTGATACGCACACCTCGAAGTGAGTCTGGTACTCACTGGACTACCCTGACTTCCTATACTCACATTATTTGAAACAAATAATGGAACTGCTCAGTTTGGACTACCATGACTGAGAGTTAAACATAAAACATAAAATAGTGTAGGCAATATGTACAACTGCTCTCATTCTTAATGTCTATTTTCATACCTAAAAGTCATGCTAATTAATTGCTCAGTATTTAGTGAGGACAGCCCTGAACATAATGGGAAAATGGCTGTGGGGATAAGTGAAAATAAATCCACAGTGGACTGCATTATAGAGAGTCTATGCATAGAAACAGAAAAGTTGAAAGAGAAAATAAGCTTTTGAAGGACCAGTATCTGTGCTTCAGATTCATTCTCTCTGGAAGCATTATGTACTCACAGTATGGTAAAGTCAAAACATCCACAAGAGCTATCTGCACACAACCCAGAAGAGTGCCCAAGAGAGCACACGGTGTGGCACAGAAACACAAGAAATATGGAAATATGAGCCAGGTGAATGCCACTAATAATCTTGAACACCTGAATCAAGGAATTGACAGGTACTGAAACAAGTACAATACTACATAAAACCTGCAAAAGTATTCTAGTAAAATTCATCAGTGTCTTGGAGCATATATGCAAGCAGATAGATTCAATAAAGGACCTGGAGAAGAAAGTCAACATTAGAAAGGGAAAAATCAGTAAAATGGATGAGAAAATCAGCAATGTGGTTGGAAATATCAACAAAATGGAAGACACATGCAGCAAGGAAAGTGTAGTTTTGATAAAAAGTGGAAATTTTGAAAATGAATAGTTCAAGTTTTCAGCAAAACACAGTAAAAACCATTAGCAACAGACTCAGCTATGGAGAAGACTATCTATCAGGAATGGAGCCCAATGTTGAGGACACACTTTGTTTAAATACCCATTATGGAATAATTAGCATGATTACAATGTTTAAGAACTCATTGATACAATGAAAAACTAGATCTATGTGATCACAGGATCACAGGGTTACAGAAAAGAAACCAAAGATCTGGGATAAACATTAAGTGCATAGAGAATCAATTGAATGAACTTATAGCAGACATTTCCCCAAATGTAGAGAAAGAAATAGATTTTCAAATCCAAGAGATTTTTAGAGCCTTAAAATAAACAGACCAGAGGAAAGCACCTCAGTGATATTTTAAAGATGTAAACAAACAAACATACAAAAAACCTGTAAGGAAAACACCAACTCACATGCAGTCATAAAAATTAGAGTATTAAATTGTTCATCATCAATCCCCAAGCCAAGGAAGCATTAGATGTCACAGTTTGTGCTCTGTATGTAAATAAATATCAACTCTGAACTCTATTACCAGAATTAGTATCTTTTAAAATTTATGGAGAAACAAGCATATTGCAGGAAATGTACAAATCCAAGCATTTCAGGAGCACTAATCCAACAAGATGGAAGATGTTTAAAGGAGTATTATACACAGAAAAAAAGAATCCCAATTAAGAGAACACAAGAAAAAATAAATTTCATAAAAAGGATGGTTGAGCAAATGAGAGCTGGGGAAACAGCCATCATGTCTAACACAGAAAACAAGCAATCCTCAGTAGTAATAGGGAAGAAAGTAAAGTATAAATAAACTAGCCAAGAAGAAAAACAACAAAAACACAGTAGTTAGTTTCTATGGTTCAATAATCATGTTAAATGTAATTGACTCTATCAAGCCAGAAAGAGACACAGACTAGCTGACCAATTAAAATCCTAGAGAAAAGTTTTTGTTGTCCCTGTGAAACAAATTTTACTGGTAAAGATAGCCACAAATTAAGAATCAGAGAAAGGAAAACAATTTGTAAAGCAAACAGAAGTGAAACAAGCTGACACAGCTATTCTGATATCAGGTAAAACAGATATTAAATCCAAAGAGTCAGAAGTGATAGTGACATTACATGAGGGCAACTGTTAATAAATAATAACAATTGTAAATAAAGAGTTATACACAAGCACACACCCTTTTACATTCCTGATACATACATGATGGAAGGAGAGACCCTATTCCTAAAAATTGTTCTTTGACTTGTGTGCATCCACACATGTAACAAATGCAAACATGTGCCTGAACACACACTAAATACAATGTAGTGAAAACGTTTTAAAAGCACACAATCAGTCTCCAATATGTGCTCATCACAGTAGTGAGGGACTAATACATCAGGCTTAGCAGAAGGAAACTTTCAGAAAAAAATCCAGCCCTTGCAGTTAATTTCAACATACAACTGTTTTTCATATTCATGAACGTGACTGAGAGATGTGGAGAGTATTTCAGTGGTTATAAGGAGTAGACATGAAAGATGGGACAATTTGGGGGTGACATTTGAACCCCAGACGTTTATATTTTCTACCATTGGACTGCTTGCATGATTTCATGAAGGAAGGGGGCAGGGCATTAGTTATCTTCTATGTCCAGAGGTAAAAATAGGACAAACGGTTGTTTCACGTGGACATTTATATGAAACTTTCATTCATAACACCCTAAACCTAGGAATGACTCATTTATCTAACTATAGATAAACCAACAACAATCCAGCCAGTGAACTGATAGTGTGGAGATAACAAGGAACAGTGTACAAACAAGAATCTCAATACAAGGAGATGTGCTAGAATGTTCCTTCTGAAGGTGACTCTGAGGCAGGAAGAGAGCGGCATGGAAAAAGAGAGTCCAAGTAAACAATAAGATTTCCATTCTCTGAAAGATACCAGCATTCCCATAGGCATGTCTATAGACCAATATAAATATCAAAATAGTTCAGATAAATGATAGAAGTGTTTTGTATATATTAAGTTTCTTGTATTAACAAAAACATCAAAGAGGAGGATTTAAAAGATATTTAGATCAAATTCAATATTTCAAATGTTACATATTAGCTCAAAATGCTACTTGCAATACCCTTGAAAGGCATGCAAATAGAGTGCTTACCTGGCACATCACTGATGCCTCCAAACATGTGGTCTCATCCAGTAGCCTCAGCATCTCCTGAAACTGACTGTCATGGTACTCAAAACGCTCCCCAAAGGTGACAGAGCAAATGATATTGGAAACTGCATTGTTGATANATTCATAACACCCTAAACCTAGGAATGACTCATTTATCTAACTATAGATAAACCAACAACAATCCAGCCAGTGAACTGATAGTGTGGAGATAACAAGGAACAGTGTACAAACAAGAATCTCAATACAAGGAGATGTGCTAGAATGTTCCTTCTGAAGGTGACTCTGAGGCAGGAAGAGAGCGGCATGGAAAAAGAGAGTCCAAGTAAACAATAAGATTTCCATTCTCTGAAAGATACCAGCATTCCCATAGGCATGTCTATAGACCAATATAAATATCAAAATAGTTCAGATAAATGATAGAAGTGTTTTGTATATATTAAGTTTCTTGTATTAACAAAAACATCAAAGAGGAGGATTTAAAAGATATTTAGATCAAATTCAATATTTCAAATGTTACATATTAGCTCAAAATGCTACTTGCAATACCCTTGAAAGGCATGCAAATAGAGTGCTTACCTGGCACATCACTGATGCCTCCAAACATGTGGTCTCATCCAGTAGCCTCAGCATCTCCTGAAACTGACTGTCATGGTACTCAAAACGCTCCCCAAAGGTGACAGAGCAAATGATATTGGAAACTGCATTGTTGATACTGAAGTGAGGGTTGAAAGGCTGTCCTGGGGGTGGGGAGAGGGAGACATGAGTCCTTCAAAGTTATTTATTTGTTTCTATTTCCTACACTGCATTAACTTGATAAGACAGAGGAACACACATTACAGAGAACCATGGAAGAGGCTCTGATCAGAGCATACTACATAAGGACAAACATGGTCCAGGGACTCTGCAAATACATGGGAAGTCCGACTGATGACCAGGCCTTAGGTGCGACAGTGTCTCTAATGACCATCTGTGCCATCTGTGTGGTTACCTGAAGAATTCCCAGGGCAAGGTCATGGCTATATGTTCACTGCCTAATCCTCAGTTCGCCCAAGGGCAAGCACTTAGACATTTAGGAAGAATGTGTTCAGTGAATGTGAGGGCCACAGTCTCCCACCCCTGCCCTGTAGAATACCCACCTTCCTCCTCTTTTATGACCCCCACAAGATAGCTGGCCTCCTCCTGTATACGCTCCTCTAAGCTCTTTTTTCCTAACCCAAAATTCCTCAGCGTCATCAGAGCAAATCTTCTTTGCTCCTTCCATGTCTGGCCACTCGAGAAGAGCACTCCTGAAAAGAAGACATTCAAAGTTATGACACCGAAATTCTGGTCTAAAATATCCTCATGAACTCTATGACATGTGCAATGGAAAAAAGAAGGGCCAGTAAGGGTTTTGGTAACTGTCTAGAGAGAATAACCCAAAGCAAGAAGCATGATAGCTAATGTTCTTGTAATCTGCAACATCACACACTAGGATTTCTTATGTATTGGGTAATCTACCCTTTAAGGAACTCTGCATGTTTATTACCAACCAGCAACAGGTTCATTCCCTGCGCTGTAAAGAAAGGAGGAATACATAAAAAATTAAACTTTTCAAGGGAGCACAATTGTTTGATACTCAGGTGTTCAAATTCACATCACCTTGTTTCCAAGGCTGACCCAAAAGTCTACTTAGTTATGTTAAGTTGAATAACAGGAATGGACTAAAGGATAACACAACACACATAAATTAAAGAGGTATGGAAGGCTCTATTAGAGAATTCTTAGTAAATGCAAGGTTTAAAAGATGAAAAAAATTAATCAATATGGTAAGAAGCATCAGTGATTCACACAGAAAGAACAAGAGACCAACGTTCCAGTCTGTTCAGCATCTACCACCTATTTCCTGGCGCATGCAATGTCATGTGCAAGTCAATTTCTTAACTTTCGGAGAAATCATCAGCTCTTTCAACATAAGCCGGACCTCTCTTGTTCCCTCACATCATCAGGTGGCCCTTTCCGCATCATCAGCCTACTAGTTCAGCAATTCAGACAACTTCCTTCCTGAAAACTTCTGCCAGTAGCACCTGGGATCCTGTCATTCCAGAGGTTCATCTTAATTTTTTGTCAGAAATTTCCCAAAATTTTTGCCAGCTTGTTTCTTCTGGCAACTTTTGAAACTGGAATTATTCAGTACTAATCTACCTCTCTGCTCACTGCATATTTAGGGAATCTTATATTTCTACAATTTAAATATCCCCTGCTGACAGTTACAGGTGTACACTCCGGAACCATGTATATGACTACTTGCCTTTGCAAGTTACCAGCATTTAGACTCAGCACACCTGGGACAGCTAATATTATTGGTACTTCTGAAACTCCCAAAAGAAGCTAGCACCATTAAAATACCTTGTCACCTGTCATTTTTCCTCTTTGCATCACCCATTTTGTGGAAGCCATTTTGTTGGCAGTCCCGCATGAGACTCATTCTCTGGCCGTCCCTCTAGGTTATTACGCCATATGGTTTTGCTCTTGAATGACTTCAGTCTTCAAGGTCAACATAACGGTCTAATCAGCTGTAATTTATTTACTGAATTTTCAAAGCCCCACTTTCTTTAACCTACAATGATATTTTCAAGCTGTTTTCTCCCTGAGAGCCTAGACGAGCCTCAGAATGTGCAGTGTGTGATCATCTCTACTCAGAATCACTCTTGCTGTTAGGATGCAAACCAAGACCTCAGCTCTTCCTAGGCAAGGTGATCAGTTTGTACCCACTTAGTTATCCTTTCCTTACTATGCTTGCCACACTGGACATCTTTCGGTTTCATGAGGCCCAGGTCTTTCTTCTATTTCATGGGTATTCTCTTCCTGTTGACTATATTTCAATGTTAATCAATTAGTGTCCTTACTTACAGAATTTTCCCCTGAATAACAGTAGAACTTTGATACTACTGATAACTGCCTTGTCCCATTAACATTGTAGTCCTNTTTACTGAATTTTCAAAGCCCCACTTTCTTTAACCTACAATGATATTTTCAAGCTGTTTTCTCCCTGAGAGCCTAGACGAGCCTCAGAATGTGCAGTGTGTGATCATCTCTACTCAGAATCACTCTTGCTGTTAGGATGCAAACCAAGACCTCAGCTCTTCCTAGGCAAGGTGATCAGTTTGTACCCACTTAGTTATCCTTTCCTTACTATGCTTGCCACACTGGACATCTTTCGGTTTCATGAGGCCCAGGTCTTTCTTCTATTTCATGGGTATTCTCTTCCTGTTGACTATATTTCAATGTTAATCAATTAGTGTCCTTACTTACAGAATTTTCCCCTGAATAACAGTAGAACTTTGATACTACTGATAACTGCCTTGTCCCATTAACATTGTAGTCCTGTGTGATTTTAATTAGCTAACTGACTCAGCATTTTTCATTTAATGGAGTATATGTTATATAAAGATGGAGATTTTATCTATTATGTGAACCATGAATCATTTATGCTTAGCATTGTGCTCCTTATAACAGACAACATAGTTAATCATGTACAATTAATGATTGGTTGCCTCAAGGATTAATTAGGAAATGTCTAAAACTGACACTGGCAGGTCAATACACTTGAAGTTCTGCTTTCAATTTTGGAACAGGCAACCTGATATAATGGCAATATTGAGTATTCGTGTTATTCTAGTCTAACCCTGTCTAGAAGGCTGGAGATGCCTGTGGTGCATGACATTAGTAATGGAGTATGAAAAGCCATAAACAAGCAGAGCAGCTGCAGGAAAAGGCCGACTTACACCTGTTTCCCTAGGACAGAGCATGGGCATGAGAAAAGGGAAGGAAGAACACAGTGTTTCTAGTTGTGGCTGGATGCTGTGATTCCTTCTCACCAACACATTTAGAATTAGTTGTTTTCAAGACATGTGGCTTTTTTAATGTCTATTAGGGATGATACTGTTAAGTCCTCTGATGAGTGCTTTCATTCAGAAAATATGGCATCCCTCTTCCTTTAAACATGGCAGTTCATGATGGGACTGTTTTATGGGAATGTTGAAAAGTTAGATACAGGTACTTTTAACACTGCATAAACATTATAATGCACATTCCATGTTGCTCATTAAACTTACCGTTGTTCCTAGAGATATGTTCATCGATAGGAGTGACAGGGCGGTTCAACATGTCTTGTTCCATGTGAGTAAAGACTTTTTTGATTAAGGGGAGTCCAGTTATGACCACTGAAGTTACATTACCAAAATTCAGGCTAAGAATGTTCCCATATTTCTTCACAAACTGAAAAATATTCCAAGAATTATTGTTATATGTGGCTGTGTCTCTGTATCCAGGGAAGGCAGGCAAGTGTGTAGCTATTGGTACTCATGTTGAGAGGTTTCTGTGAGTGGAGAGATGTACTGTTGTCTGTGGAAATGTTTCTGAAGATGAGTTTTCCTCTCCTGCACTAAACTAAAATACAGATCAGAAAAAATTTATTCTATAAAAGTTAATTAATATGTTTGTATGAATTGACTATGCATCCACCACATGTCAAACAAAGGAAAGCATGAGGATATAAGTTTCAACAAAGAAACAAAATCGCTGCTCTGAAGTACCTTGAAATCTAATGAAAGGAGAACTTGTGACACATTTGACCTGACAAAGGTCAAGGAGGGTGTGTATATGTTTGATGTTGGTGCAGATTGTATGGGCTTCCTAGGAGAACAGAGTGATTCATCAGAATATAGTGACTATAGTCAACACATGTTAGACATGGGATGTACATGTGTGATGAATGGGACAAACACTGAGGGAACTCCTTGAATCTGTATACGGAAGAGGTTCCTTACTGTGATAAGAATGATCTTTATTTCACCAAACTTTACCTAATTTCCGGATTAGAAATTTCCTCTTAAGGGTTTCATTCATATATCTAGCCAAAATGAATGAAATGAGCATCAACTTATTCCTAGACTAACTCATGAAGATGTGTTTCAAAGACATCAAACGGTGAAACAAACATTTTGATATCCAGTGAGATAGAGAATAAAGGAATTTAGTCCAGAGAAAGATTAAGATGTATGTGTATGAGGTTGCTATATCAGCCATGGAATCTTTCGTTAAGCCCAATATCCAGCATCTATTTAGGCAAAGGAGAATGTGCCTTCTCCATACCTTGCTGGATATGAACTGTACAATAAAGAGCTGAGGATAGCAGTGGAAACATCACTGTCGATCTGGAGGGATGTAATCATGTAGGGTCTACGGTTTGCTATCTGGGCTCTTTTGGGAGGCGCTCTCTTCCAAGTCTCAGACTCCCAGCTATGATAGAGTAAAAATTAGTCCCCCCTCAATGAGTTCTGTGGGGAAGGATGAGAGTGGTACTGTGAGAAACACTCTGTTTAGTCCCAGAGATGCAGCTATCGACTGCATCTCTGATAAATGAATGAACTCTGTGTTCCAAGGCCTGGGGATACAAATACATGGTGAGAGTCAGGAAAATAACTCACCAGTCACACATAGCTGCAGTCACAGAGTGGGTACTCAGTATGCTTTATGATTTACTTCCTTCTTTATAACTGTGCTACCATAGGTAGAATTTTCATCNCTCTCTTCCAAGTCTCAGACTCCCAGCTATGATAGAGTAAAAATTAGTCCCCCCTCAATGAGTTCTGTGGGGAAGGATGAGAGTGGTACTGTGAGAAACACTCTGTTTAGTCCCAGAGATGCAGCTATCGACTGCATCTCTGATAAATGAATGAACTCTGTGTTCCAAGGCCTGGGGATACAAATACATGGTGAGAGTCAGGAAAATAACTCACCAGTCACACATAGCTGCAGTCACAGAGTGGGTACTCAGTATGCTTTATGATTTACTTCCTTCTTTATAACTGTGCTACCATAGGTAGAATTTTCATCATCTTTCTAAAGAGGAAATCAATTTCTAATAGAAGAATGTAGCCTAGGAAAAGTCTCTTGCCTGGTGGAGGGACTCTGCCAGATGTTATGTACATCTGCAGAGAAATATGACCTTTGGATCTCTACGAGACTTGGAGTTTAGTGTCTGCTATAGTGGGGACCATGCATGAGGGTGTGAGTGACAGAGTTTAGGGGGGAAAGAAGAGGGACTTGGAGAGAATGAGAGAAATGCAGAAAACACAAGATGTTGCAAAGCTGAATGAGNTGCATGAGGGTGTGAGTGACAGAGTTTAGGGGGGAAAGAAGAGGGACTTGGAGAGAATGAGAGAAATGCAGAAAACACAAGATGTTGCAAAGCTGAATGAGTGTATGTGATTGTTTTCAAAGATGTTTCCATCTGTGTGTTCACAAATCTTCCCCGTTGACCCAGCTCTGCTTTTGTCATCCTGAATCTTGCCAGTAGTGCCAACCAAGAGGGTAAAATTCCCCCAGGTATCTGTGGTCTCCTTCCCTCCTCTTACCTTCACTGACTTGTGCCCTATCTTATCAATCACAAAACCTTGTACCTTTGTGGACCCTGTCCAAACAAACGTAGTGATTTTATCTGATTCCAGTATCTTGAACCCGTATTATAGATTGAGCCATAAACTCTGTGCTTCCTCAGTTCTTTATCTAGAGTCCTTGCTAACTTCAATGAGTTGTAGCACAATCTGTCTTGTCTGGTTTGTAAGGCAGAGAATGAGAAAAGGCAACAAGTGTATGCCTTTTCTTTTAAGAGTTGCCGGTAATGGATGTGTACAAATGAGAAAAAAGCTAAATCCATCTTGATCAGTGTGTGGGTGAGTTTTTAGGCTGTATGAAAATTTATTTATGAAAATAAATTTATGACTAAATTTATTAACTAACTTCAATATCAACAATGAAGTTGAGGGATCAACTTAAAAAATAAGGCTTACATGTCTCCTAACTAGCAATGTGCATCACAAAGATTCTCTCCTTGTACTGGAGATGGATCCAGCATCTGAGACTAGGCACTAGGGTCAATGTTCTTTCCACCTTTACCAGCTCTGTGCCCCTGTATGTTTCTAGTTCAACACAAGTGATTCAAAAATTTTATCTTGATGTGAAATGAGTGAAAATGGGCAGGACCTGATCCTTATGATTCTCAACTATGTCAGGTCTGTCTGTCGATTAATGTATTAATGTATGAAATGACCAAGAAGACACTTGGGTCTATGTTATAAGGCAGGCAGAGTACAGTTTTCAATGCACATTTAGTAATCCACTTGAAAAATTGAAACAAACGGGTTTTTTTCTTAAAAGTGGCTCAGAGGGGTAATACAGAGTTTAAATTAAAAATAAGAATAGGAAAACAACAATGGATTAAAATAAGAGATATAAAATTTAACAAAAGAAATAGTAGCCTGAAAATTTAATAGTAGAAGTAAATCTCCAGGTGGATTGTTGAAGAACCAAGTTGGGTGGGATTTATATCTTGAGGAAAGGGAAAGTAAAAGCTGAGGATTAGTAAGATAAATGATCCATGAAGACAAATGACACATTAGCTCTATTAAAGTCCTGTGGAAACAACAGAAAAGGGCATCCAGGGGAAAAATCACATTAAATTTCCACTCCCATTAGCAGTATATGAGAAGGTCTGTTAATTTAAATCCTCACATCTCTGTGTGGTGAGCTATGAGCTGTGGGTCTGTGTGCATGTGTGCTTTTCCAATTGGTACAGGAAGAGAAACCTCATATTCTTTGTTACTTTCAAGTTTAGCAGTTTTCTTGTGTTGATGTGTGTGTGTGTGTGTGTGTGTGTGTGAGTGTGTGCACATATGTGTATGTTTGGATTTCAGAGGTCAAACTCAGGTATCATTTTCAGTAGCTGCCCACCTTGTTTGTGTGAACCAGTGCATTTCCTTAGCACTGAAGAGGCACAGCAGGCTGTTGGGTGAACTCTAGAGTTTTGACTATCTTGTCCTTCCTGTCCCTGAGTTTATTACAGATTCCTTTAATACAGACATGTTATAGAGAAGTTCAATAAACAGTGGCACTATAACTTTATTTTTATTATGATCAAATCTGGACACATATGAACAAGTTATATAATATTATTTCTGAGTGGGTAAGCGTATTTTTATGGTGGTACATACGTGTGCGGTTTGGTGTTTAAAGAAGTAATTCTTTGTCTTTTTTGCTTAATTCTTATGTTTCTTTCAATACGTACATGCCCTAGTTTGCTTTCTGTTGTTGTGATGAAACACTAACGAGAGCAATTTTGGAAGAAAGGATTTACTTTTACAAGTTATATTCTACCACTAAGTGCAGGAATGATGTTGTCTCAGTGGACTGGATGCTCCTACATTAATTATCAACCAAAAACAAATGTCCCACACAGCAAGTTGATAGAGACAACTCCTCAATTGAGATTCTCTCTTCCTCAGTTAATGTCTAGGTCTTGTCAAGTGGACTAAAACTAACCAACACAGTATATATTTTTTGATCTGAAAAATCACTTTTTATTCCATACGGAAACAGAATAAATCTATGAACATAACAAAGAAAGCTTAGTAACAGTAGTTTTTAGACTTTATAGAAGAGCAGAGTATGCTTTGAAATTTGAGAGTGTATATCTGCTCTTCACTATAATGCTGTGCACATGAACTCATTTAAGCACAACTATGTACACTCCTTGGTACATTAACTCCTCTTAAAGGTAACACTCTCATTGACCATCTTCTCAGAGAGCCTTAGAGTGCAGAAAATGTGCAATGCACAGCCTAAGATGACATCTGCTATAGTCCTCTTAGAAACTGAGATAAAGACAAAGTCATCAAAGGGAAATGGTACTGGAACCAATTCTTAAATGGTGAGGTCATCAACAAAACATATATAGTGTGTATGAAGTAAACTACCTTGGTTTCAATCAAGAAGTTTGAAAGGGTTTTTCTAAGAAAGATGACTCATTGGCACTCAAAACATTGGGTTGGGAGGTATCCGACCTGCTTTAATCTGAATTCTGATTCTTACCATATGTGTTATTTGGGAGAAAATTGGTGATATTTTCTTTTTCTATTTCCAAATCTATGAACTTTGGGTTCATTGTCATAAATAAACATGTCAATAGAACAAATAGCAAAGTAATCATAACAATTCATAAATTAGGAGTCTTTCTTAGTAACTGATAACATCAGTAGGTGAGCAGTCAGCAAGGATGTAGAAAAAATAAGGCTCAGTGATGTAGGAGGTCCTTCTGCTTATGTGTTGCTTTCATTGGTTAATTAATAAAGAAACTGTTTAGCCTGATAGGACAAAACTTTTATAGGTGGGGAAGACAGAACTAAATTCTGGGAGGAAGAAAGCAGAGGCAGAGAGCCGCCACGGAGCTACCAGGTCAAACATGTTAAATCTTTCCCAGTAAGCCATGATCTCATGGTGATATACAGGTTATTAGAAATGGGTTGAATCAAGATGTGAAAATTAGAAAATAAGAGGCTTAAAAAATGGGCCTAGCAGTGTTTTAATGAATACAGTTTCTGTGTGATTATTTTGGGTGTAAGATAGCAGGGCAGCCAGGAAGACAAGCAGCCCGATACTACTGTTACAGTTTGGCCGCTCCAACCTGGTAAACTAACTCCATGTAAAACCTTAGAGAGCTTTAAAAGAAATTCTAGACACAAACATACAGTTTAACACAGCTTTTTGCTGTTTGCTGGCAGGGTGCCACAGAGACAAGACAATTTCCTCACTTAGCAGCC
>LOEQ01005057.1:3664-40941 GCA_001685075.1 Bramus lutescens | reverse complement strand
CGGCTGAGAGCATGGTTGGTATCCCAGCAGACTCTTCAGAGGACTATGAGAGTCTGAGCTGAGGCTCAGGGCTGCTAATCTTATAGGGCTCTCAGATAATCTATTCCTCTTCACTTCCTTACACACCCCTCCATTTCCCTCGGAGACTCCAGGACCCAGAGAGCACAGACACACCCTGCCCTTACAGCCCCACCTCTCCCTAAGCAGAGGTCTTAGCCACTCCTTCAAGTTGGAGCAGGTCCTATCCCTAATGATCACAGTTCTCTGCCCTGCCCTGTTGCAAGCTTAACTAGTTAGACCTTTGGAGTTGTGGCTTTTCCCTTCGAATGACAGTTACACTAGGAGCTGAAAAGAATTTGGGTTTCATTTGGTAATTATAATTTGCACTTACTTATAAACTACTTTGGTACTATGTATAAGATATAAAAACGCAAGTAGCTGTAGACAGTCCATAGATGAACATAGCTGTAACTGAATATGGATTCTTTGTTGTAAAATCTGATTTTTGTAGCTTTTATTTAAATCTGTAATTTACCAGTTTTAAAGTTACACCATTTGGTTTAATTTTCATAGCTCTAAGCAACTGCTAATTGCAAATTTATTCTCTTAAAGGTATGAGGTAATATTAAGCAGAAAACTTGACTTTTAAAAACACAGAACTTTGCCTCACCAGTGAGTGATGAGGCAGGTTGAGCAGTCACTGACAGGTTTGTTTGAAAATAATGGGTTTTTTCCCCTTTGGTTTAAATTAAAACAGATAAGAACTTTAAAAATGCTAAGGTTTTGAATAGGAGTGTTTGTTGGGATTTTGTCTCCATCCCAAATTCCTAATCATGAAAAGCCACATTTTGAAGTAAGAAGATCTTTGAAAATGAATTTGTCCTTTACATATTACAGCACAGTAACAGCCTTAGCATTTTCATTTATCTATTAAGATTATTTTTGAAAATAATTTATTTTAATAAGGATTTTAGGATAAATTTCAGAGACATTTGATTAACATAAGGCATTTTATACCATATAAATCTTATTTTTCCCATGACTATTTACCTAATTGAAATATAAACTTAATAATTTTTTTCTGTAGAACCCATTTTGGAAAAATAGCCTCATTTAAATCTATGTGCGTGACATTAAATTTTATAGCTTAATGAAACAGTAGTTCTTCAATTCTTATGCAAGGGGTTTATAAAAATAAATGACATTTTAGGTTTTTATAAAAGCCTTAAAAGACCCCAAAATACTTTTTAAATAAGTTTTAAGAGCTTTAGCCTACATGTATAAGTCAGTATAAACTTATCAAGTCTTTAATAAACAACTTAAACAATCATATTTTAAAACATGTTTGTGTGTAATTCAAGTGTGCATCCTATACATATGCATATATATGACATATGTGACTACACACACACACACACAAACACATATATATCAGTACTCAACGCAAATAAAAAATTGAAATAGTCACTGCATTTGTCACTAAGTTTTTGTGGGGGACTCAAAACAACATGTGGAAATAAATATCTTAGACAGACTAGACACAATTACATGCAATGCAGGTGTGTCCAATATAATAACCAGGCCGAAAGCTCGGATATCCTTATCTCTTTATGGCATGAGGAAGGCTGAGTGAAATGAACAAAAGGTCGAGTTTATCCTGTGGACTTAAGGCAACATCCTTTTCTATTTTTAGAACAAACTTTCTGAGGATGAAACGTCATTACAGATAAAACTATCACCCTCAATGTTACTTTATNCATGAAAGAAAGGGAACTAACTGGAAGTATAGCAGCATGGATTGGCATCCAGCTCCCTGCTTACTATGACTCTCACCTGCATTTTATCTTGGAATACTTAAAGATGATCTGTTCCTCATTTACCTGGCATTTAGTTATCACCAATACTTAGGTGGATACTTTTTACTCTAGATATCCTGAGTGGCCCCATAGATCAGTAAAGATTCCATCTATTGATAATTTGGGGAACATATGCTAAGTTCCACACCATGATAAGATCCTAATGTCCATCTAGTACAAAGTCTAAAGACAGCTGAAGTATGAGCCTCTTAGGAAATCAAAATGCATTGAGTCTGATTTCTCCTATGTTGGCCTTAAACATTCTGAGTCAGCCCCTTCTCAGGAAGTCATGGGGTGGTGAAACAGGCAGAGTCTCCCTTGTCTAAGCAATTAACTTTCCACAAAACAAAGAAGACATGAAAGGAAGAGAAGGAGCAGAAAGTCCCTTGAATAATTAAGGGGAGACATGACCATCCTAATGTGATTTGAATCAGAACGTGCTGCTTTCTCAAGCAGCCTCCATGTGTCTCAGGATGCTCTCTTGTATGGCAGATAGTGGCTTAGGACGTTAGTGAGCATACCCTTTATGAAGATGTCCCATAGAAAAGTCACATATTAATTCATTTACGCAGAAATAGGGTTCAGACGAGACTAGATTTCTATTTTTGGTACTAGTAGTACCTTTCTGCTCTAAGTGGGAACCTAAGGTAACTTTCAAGTCATGCTTAGCAAGGAAGATAAGCTGAGTGGTGATCAGGCAAACTCACCAACAATGTTTCAAGATGGAGTCTGGCATGAGCATCTACAAATCTTGGGACAGAGACATAGCTGTACATTGTCATCGACAGCAGTCAAGAGAGTTCCTCAAGATTTTTCAGGACCCAAGTCAGTAGTCTGTTCAATTAATATATCCCAAAGTTTTCACTCTTGGTCATATACAAAGGTAGGTTATTAGTGACTCTGATGGGCACTAAAGTTCAACTGTATCTGTGCCTGGAGCACTTTAACCACTCCACAATTATTGCAGTTCTAATCAGCTAATCATATTGCAGAAGAGGCAGAGGAGAAAGTTCTTTACAGGAACACCCATTCACCAGTACATTGAGAAAATCTCTAGTGATGTTTGTGTAACCATAGAAAGTATTGCATTTTCCCTGTCTTGGCACCCTTGAATAATAACAGATTCAATTTTGTAAACTTGGGATGATCCCTAAGATAGTTTGGATGAAAAAAATCCTCCCCTACAGTTCCTGAAAAAACAAACAACACTCTAGTAACTCACTACTACATTTATTTTTGAAAATATTGTTAAAATCGCTATTTTTGAACACCTGATTGAAAGTGTGTGTGTGTGCGTGTGCGTGTGCGTGTGTGTGTGTGAATGCTTTTAAATACTTCAGGACCCTTGCTAGAATAAGTAAGTCATTCTAGGTGGATTTGAGTTCATTTAACTAGACCTCACTTCCTGTTTTTCTCTCAGCTTCCTGTGTGAAATGAAATATGATCTGGCAGGCTCCCTGTTGCCCAGTGGTTGAGTCTCACACTCCCAGTGCAATGCCTTCACTCTTATAACAAACTCTATCCCTGGAAGCATAAGGCAAAACAAATCCTTTTCTAAGTCAATGTTTTAGAGGGTCAGAGTATTCTTTCTCAGCAAAAGATATGGAAGGAATGTAATTTCTAAAATGTTTACTGCCTGGCAAACTGAATATGTAAATTTGAAAGAGAAATTTTAGAATCAGCCTGTGTGTAGAACTACCTTCATATGATTTCTGGGCTCTTGTCTAGATGAGCTAGACACATATATTGTCTGTATTAATATATATTTTGTCTGTATTACATGAAACAATTATTAATTGGGAATGTATTTTTATTGTAAATAAAGTTATGAGTCAATATTTTACCATTTAGCTTGATGTACAAATGGTAATATTACCAAGATAAAACTAGTATCACAAAAATGAGGTGTTAGGTTCTCTGTTTCATTGCATCATTAAAAAGAATATTGTGTTTGCAACTGAAAATGTTCTTATAATATCTGTAGCATTTTATATGTATGTACATATAAAAAACATACAAAATAATCTGTGTAATGGTGATGGATGTAGGATGAGAAAATGTAAAAAGTTTTTTACCTTTAAGTTTTCAGATAAGTTTCTACTGAATACACAATGGCTATACCTATAAATGCCATTCATTACTTGTCTGGTATACAGAAAGAAATTAATAAGGCTCATAAAAATAAATCTTAAAGGAATAGAATTATATTTGAATAGGCTGACCACAACAAAATTGCTATTTATAAGGAATTTCCTCTAGTTTATATTTAAAGCAATTGGACTTGATATATTGGTTTTCTTTTAATTAAATAGGTAAAGGACTATCTTTAAAAGAGAATTAAGAGGCTGGGAAGTTGGCTCAGTGGTAAAGGCACTTGCTTCTAAGTTTGACAACCTGAATTGGATCCTTGAGACCTAAGTAGAAGAAATTATTCACATATATGAGTACACACACAGACACACACACACACAGAGAGAGAGAGAGAGAAAGAGAGAGAGAGAGAGACAGAGAGAGACAGAGAGATACAATCATACCATTCAACAAATCAAAAATAGAATATATTTAATACTCTATGTGTACCTCTAACTTTATCAGACATTAGAAAAAGTCAAAGCTTATTTAAGTATTAACTTATGTTAAAATACTGTAAATTACAATTACTTAGTTGCCTAATGAAATATATGGAGTATAAAGGAAACCCTCTTAAGCACTTCAGACAATACAATTCAGTAAGTTTTAATGCATTTACACTTTTAATAGTGAAAATACATACAATGTATTCTGATGATAATTTCCCTTTTCTGTCTCCTTCCAGAACCTCCTCATCTCCCATACATCTGACTCCATGCTTATTTTTAATCTTTAGGAAACAAACAGGCAAATATAAAAAGAAAACAAAACAATTTCTTTTTAATTTTAAAATTCTCAAGAAACACACTCATCATCATCATCATCATTTATGCCCTGGCAATGCTTAAGCATGCATGGGCAGCCCATTTATGGCGGGTCTCCTGTTGTTCCTATCCTGTGCAGTCCTAGATGCTTGTGTTATTGTCATATGCGAGGTTCCACAGTCTTCCTTTATGCTNGGTCAAAGTTCCCTTGCCATATCCTGTAGTTCACTTCCTTCTGTAGATGGAGATGTTTCTTAATGTCATTATTTCACAGGCTATCTCTTCCTGTGACACCCAGAATCCTCCTGAGTCATGCCATCTCAAGCACATTCAGCTGCTGTTCTGAGGAGTGGTTCATTATCCAGGTTTCGGGGTTGTAAAGAAGGCAGCTCAACACAAGTGTCTCTTATACTTGTAATTTTGTTGTTGTTATGTCTCTTGCTGACCAAACCTTTCCCAGTGCCTAGAATGCAACCTCACTATCTCTGTCTGCCTCTTGACGCCTGAAATAATTCCCTCCTTTGAACTGAGGTTTCCTCCCAGATAGACTAAGTTGACTGTTTGCTTGAGGTTCTGATTCTTTTCTACAATGTTAGAATCCTGTGTACCCTTTCCCATGTGTTGTATCTCTGTCTTCTCCATGTTTACTTTTATACCAAGTTTTCACTTACTTCCACCACTCTATTTACCATGGCCTGCAGCTCATTAAGACTTTCAGCCAGCAGTGCTGTATCATTGGTGTAACACAAGTTATTGATTTGCACACCACCTTATAAGAATACCTTTGCATCAGTCAAAGTCTGTGGAGAACTAAATGATTAGTTTAAGACAATTGTAGGATTGTTGCAGGAATGCATCCTCTCTCACCACCGCGCGCGCACACACACACACACACACACACACACACACACACTCCATAAAAAATCAGAAACCAATGTAAATGCATTAAAAATTACTGAATTGTATTGTCTGAAGTGCTTAAGAGGGTTTTCTTTATACTCCATATATTTCATCAGGCAACTAAGTAATTGTAATTTACAGTATTTTAACATAAGTTAATACTTAAATAAGCTTTGACGTTTTCCAATGTCTGGTAAAGTTAGAGGTACACATAGAGTATTAAATATATTTTATTTTTGATTTGTTGAATGGTATGATTGTATCTCTCTTTCTCTGTGTGTGTCTCTGTCTCTTTCTCTCTGTCTCTCTCTCTCTCTCTGTGTACTCATATATGTGAATAATTTCTTCTACAAGCAAAACACAAGTAACACAAATGCCTCAAAAAGCATTATGAGACAAAAATATCCTATAAAAACACCATTGAGCTCATTTTGTGTTAAATGAAATAGCCCTGAAATAAGTATAAATGTAGTTTAAAGAGCAAAAGAACATTAGGAAGCTGAATGTTAGGGTCAAGGCATGAGCCGAAAAAGAGGTTATAATAGTTATGAAATAACTATATAGTTATAATAGTTAGCACTCTTAAAGAGAGGCTTATTACTCTGTTCCATAACAATGGAAGGTTGTTGAAGAGCAATAGCTTACCTAGTCAACCTGAATAAGGAGAAAGACTAAGGGGCTGCTTGTCCCCAAAGGCAATTTCTTAACAAGGAAGGCTGGAGCTAATTTAGGAAGATAATTCCAACCAAACTAACACAAAAGCAATCAGACCTGCCCCTAGGAAAAACAAAGTCACGGGATGAAGGGAAGAAGCTGCAAAGCCAGGAAGAAAGAAATTAAAAGAGGATACTAGACAGTGGAAAGATTTTTCATGTTCATGAGCTAGAATAATGAGTGTTTTGAAACTTATTATATTACCAAAATCAATCTGTGTGATCTCCTAGAAAATTCCAATAATACACATATGAATATAGGGAAAAATCATAAAATCCTATGGAAGCACAAAAGGCTCCAGTAAGTCAAACCAATCCTGAATAGAAGAACACTTGATGAAGGTATCATAGTGCAATTATACTGCTGAGCCATAGTAGCAAAATAAGCATGATTTGGCACAAAATATATTTGTAAAACATGGATAGGATAGGGTAAGATAGGATAGGATAGGATAGAATAGAATAGAATACCCCAAAAATAAATCAACACCGCTACAGGCGAATGATGGCATGTGCCTCAAAATGCTAAGGCTGACGACATGTCCTGGATAAGCCAGTTAAACAAACCAATTTATAATAATAAAAAAAAACAAGCCATGTGGTGTCACATGCTTTTAATCCCAGCACTTGAGAGGCAAAGGCAGGTGGATCTTTGTGAGTCCAGGTCCAGTCTGATCTAAAAAGTGAGTTCCAGAACAATCAAAGCTATCACACAGAAAAAAACATGTCTATAAAACCAAAAGTAAGCAAACATACAAAATAGCAACAAATGGGGGGGGGTAAAAAGTAGAAAATATGAGATTTATTTAATTTGGTAACAATGAAAAGAGAGACAGAGTGATCGAGGAAACTCTTACTCTGCACTCATTATTGAGGTCCTGAAATGAAACTAATGTTTAAATATGAAGCAAGAAATGTGGGTAACTAAGCATTAGCCATGATGTAGTTCCACCCATCATTGTCTGAGATCGAAGGCTCTCAGTATGTTAATCTGACAAGCTGTGAATCCTTCTCCAGGAGATAAGATCATTTTCTGGAGGATAAGTTTCTCCCCTGGCCATTTCCCAGAGACTTGTCTTACCTTGTGGGAGATACCTGGGTTAATTCTAAGGTTCTGAGGTCCATGATTTCAGTAATCTGATGTTTAAAGAGAGAAGCATGAAGGTCTCTTTTGAATATATTTATTCCTGACAGACATAATGGTAGAATATGCAACAAAAGAGATAAGTAACCAGTGAAGGAATAGTACAGGGGAGAAAAAAAACACCTTGTCTGCTATTCTTTTAAGACTATATAAAGTATTAACAAACAGACAAATAACCTAACAATTGAACAAATAAACTGAACAAGTGTGTCTCAGAAAAAGAAATATAAATGCTTAATAAATATACGGAAAAGTTTTCAATGTTGAGCCCTAGGAAATACAAATGACAGCTCCACTAAGATGCCATCATACCCAAGTCAGAAAGTCTGCCATCTCTAAAACAAAAGCAGCGTATGCTGGTGATGAGCTGTCAGTGGATTTGTTAATACTGGAGTTCTGTCAACCTTAAGACTCTACACTTGGCCACCTGTCCTCTGACAATTGAGCAGACATGCAGAGAAGGGATATGCATTCATTTAATGAAGCCATGGTGTAAGAGTAAAGAGATCCAGTGATCATCCAAATACATCTTTTTTCCTAAAATCAGGTTGAGGTTTAAGTGGAAGACAAAAAGTTCTCACAACTAAGCAGGCCTTGCTTTAATACCACCTATCATTAAGTGTAGTTGTCTGGACCAGGGTCTTCTATGAAGTAGTTAGAAGTGGTATAAGTTCCTCTTTATCCTTCTGCTTTTCCCTACATGACTTTTCTCGTGGAAATGCCAATCCCTCGGGGACAATTATCTCAATAGTTTAAAAGTCAATCTACTCGTGGGTGCACTTTTGTCCCTTTAGATGATCTTCCTGTCACCAGAGTTCCAGAAACTTTAATTATTGTTGGTGATAGTGAATACAAATGATGAATACACCCTATATGGTCACAGATATAGAAGATCCTTAAAAAGCTAAAAATAGAATTTCTATGTAATCTAGCTGTCCCATTCCTGGGTATACACCCAGAAGAATAAAAGTCAGTGTGCAATAAAGATAAATGCATATCCATTTTTATTGAACCACGATATACTAAAACTAGTACATTAAGGGCAGCAATGAGAGAACAAAGTACTGCTCTACTAACGCCCCACTTGACTAATCAATGTGTTTACTGGGTTTCATCATAGAGCATAGGTGAACCATACCATATATTCAATTGTCTGCAAGGCTGATGATTTGATTAAGTTGTCCATGAATATTCCTATATTACATTAGAAAATTGCAAGTCCAAAGACCAATTACAATTCATATCGTGCTTTCTTTAGCCATGTTAATAGTTTTTTCTTCTTTATTTGTTCTTCTATAACCAACATAGGTTTGCCTAAATGTATGGCATCATCTGCCTGGTCATACACTGAAATATACAGTGTTGTTATACAGGCGTTGATAAGAGACTGAACGTAGCTTTGCTTTCTTAGAATGTTTTATAGACAGAACAATTGAGTCCCAATGATGTTCTTCTGTAGCATTTAAAAGTTGTAGGGTCAAGAGTATGTGAGAGTTGGCACTGGAGGAACAAAATGATAGAAGTAGTTGCTTTTATCCAGGTCTAACCTAGGATCACCTTTGACTAGAGTGGGTCTAAGGAACAACCTTTGAAAGTTCAAACCCACAGCCAACCTACCTGCAAACAGTGACACATAATCTAAAATCTTAAATTGTGAGTGCCTTCACTGCTACAGAAAAGTAATAGGATGATTGATATTTTCCATTAGAGGATCCTGTTAATCCTCCAGTCCCAGGTTATTCCAGACTACAGTGCAGAAACACTGCATGTATTTCCTTTTTTTATGTATTTCCTTTTTATGGTTTAGGTCAAACTGATACATTCTATTGGTACATTGTTTCCCATCTGTATGACTAAAGGAACATGTGTTGGATCATTTTCCAAATCTCCTTCTATAATACACTTGACAAAGATGAACATAGTAGGTAGGGCTACACCTTGCTAGGACACCTTGCATTTGCACATCCTTGGTTCTCTAGTTAAACTTTAATCTTCCTACAGGACCCTAAGGAGTTTTCTTGATCAATTTCTCCCTCTTCCCAAATTAAATAAATACCCTTTTTATGTTTTCTGCATTTAATTTAGCTCTTTTTATTGGCTGATTTAGATAGGGTGGTCAGGCCATGCTTGGATCACAGATGGTGACCAACAAAATCAGTAACATTGTTTTCAGCTCCCCAGCACACTCTGGATCTTCCTTTTTCCATCCTCCCCTCATTAATAATAAAGGACAAACCTTTTGGACTAATCCCTCTTATTGACAAAGAACTGAATTCCTCCACGTTTCTTGACCTCTCTCAGTAGTGACAAAGACTTTAATATCCGGTAACCTTGATGGACCTTATGTCCTGCATTTTGTGCGGTTAATCTTAGCCTATCTGTCAGGACCTAGCATCCAGAAAACCCTCTGAAGTAAATATTGACTCTCATGTGTCGGGGAAGTCAGCCACCTGCTCATATAGCACAAATCTCAGAAGTTCCTGGCTCCTTTGTGGGTTATGCTTCTGATGACTCTTTTCAGTGTTAGGAGGCAACTGTTCATCTCCCAATTCATGTATAGAGTAGGGCAGATAGAGACTAGGGGAATGGATCCTTTCGCCAGCTGAGAGTTGTCCATGTGCTTTGCCGCATCTCTGGAATGCCAACACTGGGGGAACATAGAGAATTAAAACTGCATTTTTGAAGAAGTCTATGAAAGTCTGGAAGGATTGGTGACAGCACTGTTTCCAGAAGATATTGCACTGGTTTTGATTGTGTGACAAGGGAGTGAGAGTCCTTGAAAATACCATGATAGGATCTTTCTGTTTTAATGCTCAACTCATAAATTGACCCTTCAGGCATGACTGAACTCAAGGAGACAAAGGCTGGCTACCAGGAGAAACCTCTGGTGCATCTTATGGCAACTACCCAGCTTCTCCTCTCAGGAAGCCTTCTTTGTTGCAGAGTTACCAAGCCTATGGTATCCTTGACCTCCGCCTTATACAAGCAACCCATCCATATCTAACCAGACACTTTGCCTTCTTTATTCTAGGATCTTTAAAGTCTTGCCTAATTTATATGTTCACTGCAGGTCTATGACACTTTGTAGGAAGGTGGTAGTAAGAAGATTCACCTTTTGAGACAACTTTGAATACTAGAATCAGGCACAAGAGAAGAGCAGAGGGGTAGGTACTACAGTGTCCAAATATAAGTGTGAATGATGGCTATATATTGCATTCACAAATTGTTTGTGTAATTGATGAAAGGGAAAGAGACTTATTATTTATAATTTAGCCTATGAATTAAGAAAAACAGGGATGTTTTATGGGTGGAAATTTGATGTGTGAATCCCCTTTGTATGCTGTCATTACAATCAATGAATAAAAAAAATGCCTTGGCCTGTTGATAGGACAGACCTTAGGTAAACAGGGAAGACAGAACTGAATACTGGGAGAAAGAAGGGCAGAGCCAGAGAGAATTAAGCCAGAGAGAATGTAAGAATTAGCCAATGAGATGCCAGAGCTAATGGGCCAAGCAGTACTTTAATGAATACAGTTTCTGTGTGGTTATTTCAGTGCTAAGATAGCAGGGTATCCAGGAACTGGGCAGCAAGACGAACATGTGGGCCTTCCACCAACAGAAATTTCCATTAGGAGTCACAGTGAATGTCTTTCAAAAGATGCCCATTCATTCCAGTTACATGATACTTGATCCTAAGTCTTACTGATTTTTGTGGTTAGACTGAGATCCCAACACTTTCATATTTATTATATTTAGTGTGTTGTGATTAGATTGTTTTCTGACCTTATAGTCCATACATGGTAAATAATGGTTTTGTTGTTGGTACTGTTGCCCAGAAAGAGTTCATTTCACAAATAGCTTTTGACTTTCTATTGAAGATGGAGGATGACTATGGACTTGGGTGGACACATGAACAGCACCATGTGTCTGTCACTACCCTAATAGCACAGACTGATGATTGATTTACTGTTTGTAGAAAGAATGTCACCCTTTTTAATTTATTGGAGGTGAACTGGTACTATTGGGGCACATGGACAAATTGAAATCAGATCAGAAAAAAACAGGCCCCAAATTTATTGAACAAATGGGACTAAGAGTGAGCTATAACCTCATCACCTAGAAACCATATCAAGATAGATACCATCTGATGGTGGTAGCCCCAGTGACCTATCATTTAACTCCCTAATATTTGCATTGTCAACAAAATCTTCTAGAATAAGTTGTATCTACAAAGACTGACTGATTATAAGTTCAGTATTTTTGAGTGAGGGTGGAATGTTACAGGTCCCAGCCTGATAACCTTATCTTTGACCAACTTTAAGCTTCATCAACATCCAGCCATCCCTTGCTAACCTCTATGTGGGTTATGTGAGGATGTGAGGATGATTCACATCCTCAGATGAATAGATAAAAATGTTTGGAATTTATGGACTTTTCAGACCCACTGACTTCCACCAACTTAAAAATAGAGAATGTCATCAGAAAGCATCTAAGGCCTATAGAGAAACCTCTCTTGTCTTGCTATAATCACTTGGATGATATACCACTGAAGTATTTTAGACTTGACTTAACACATTGACATTTTGTTTTGTAAAACCATAAAACTTAATGCAATTGCTTCTATGTTGGAACATAGAATTCATGGTAACTTAAGCCTGTATTCCTGGGCCATGATCACTCAAATAAACTATTTCTTATTCCCTTTAAAATGAAAGCCATGGATTCTTCATCCAGATTAACAGCATCAAGAATCAACAGACAGAGAACTCCCAACAATCCCAAGGGCCTTAGATTGGTTCATGTATCTGAAGACAGAAAATTGTTTGCTTATTGGTAAGTACATATTACCTGGTCCTGGGTCAGAGGTTAAGATCCAACAAAAATATATAAGCCACAGTAACTATAACACAATTAATAAAAACCAAGAGACAGATATTGGGGTTCAACCTGAAGGTCAGAAAAGAAAAAAAGCCAGTCACTGGCTTTTTCTCTACCTCAGTCCAAAATGATCATTTTGCTTCTAGGATGTCAGAATGAGACTGTCTCTAAGAGCTGACTCTTCCTTTCTTACATTTTTCTCATGAGCAGAGATTAAATGTGTGCACCACTAGTGCCTGGTTTCTATGGCAAACTAGTGTGGCTACTGGGAATAAAGGTGTGTGTCACCACTGCCTGGTCTGTAAGACTGAGCAGTGGAACTATATTATCCTCTAACCTTCAGGCGAGCTCTATTATTAAAATAGAAATGAAATGCCACTACATTTCCTGATTCATCTAAAATCAAAAAAGAAGGTTATAACTAATATAAAACTATATATTAATATATATAACACTAATATAAAACTATATATAAGTACAATGACTATATATAATATATACAGTCAATAAATATATCAGCAATGTCTAGTCCATTTGCATTTGACAAATTCATAGAACATTCTCCATATCTATTCTATCTTGGTGAATCCAAAGTCTTGTACCTAATTTATTTTCTATCATAACTTGATTTAAGCATCTAGGAACAAGGAAAACTAGAACTATGTAGTCTTCAACTCCCTCAGATACCAAGCTATTGTGAGTAATGACAGAAATAACTGATTGTCTCAACAATCACCCAAAGTTATCTGCAGCATTGGGGCATCCATGTTTGGCCTATAGGTCTAGCATATCCGACAAGCTTTTCTGTGAAGTAGGATATTCTGAAGGGCTAACCCTTCTTGTCTTGACAATGTTTGGCAGTCACTTTCTTTTGTGTCCTGCTTGTTCAATTAGGACAGCATACTGTCAACAGTTGAGGCATAGGCATTTTATTGCCCAGGGGTTTATTTTTACCACAAAGAAAGTAAACTCCATGTCGAGTTTCTTTGATGCCCATTATCTTCTCTGAAGTAGATTGGTACTGCCAGGAGCAGATGACTCATTGTCATTAAAAAGAAGAAACTGGGTTATTAAAACATCTTAAATGCCATATTCTATAGATCTCTAATTACTAAGCTGTATTTCCTTAATATTCTAAACAGTTTATAAGAATAATTTTCAAAGACTAGAAATTTGCATTACATTGTATAGGTACAATGCCTGAACAAAAGCAGGATATATATATATATACATACATATATATATATACATATATATGAATAAATTGGGAGCATTGGGACCATGGGAGAGAAATGAAGGGGAGGGGAGCAGAGAAAAATGTATAGAAAAAGAAAGAATGGGAGCAGCCAGATTTGTAGGGTTCAAGCACCTGTCACATAACAAACAGAAATCACTGTCAGCAAATGAAATAATTCCTTCCTCATGAATTGCACTGTGCAGTTAGGAAGGTCATGAAAGGTGTTTAGAGCCGTATATATTTAAAATTTTTTTGAACATTTATTCTCAAGTTGGGAGCATTAATGCCAATTTATTTGCGGGTTTATAATCCCTTTGTCCCAATTCCATCAAGAATAGAATATCTGCTCTTAAATGGTAAGGCCCGCAGTTTCTTATATTCACCATGGATTTATGATGAATAATATTCTATTGATAAAAATATTAAAATTTGAATATAGTATCATGATCCTTGATTTCAAAGTTCAGTTGCATCTCTTTTTACCAAGTAGAGGAAGTGATTCCTATCTTTTGGCTTCCACATTTACAGAGACACCATGAGTATTGTTGGTATTAGGAAAGTAATACAATTTTAGCAAGTAAGAAATCACCAGCTGCAGCCTACAGAATGGGAAAAGATTTTACCAACTCCATCTCTAATAGAAGACTAATATCCAAGATATATACAGAACTGTAGAAAGTCGATGTCAAAAAATCTAAAAACCTAATAAAAAAATGGGTACAGATCTAAACAAAGAAGTCACAATAGAGGAACCTCAGACAGCTGGTTCCCAGGCCTAGTTGGAGATAGAGCTACATAATTGGAGACACATCTCTTATTTGGGAGAGTCTTCATGGCCTCTCCCTGTGGATGCAACCAGAAAGTCACTTCTGATACTTATTGTCTCTTTGTACCACTTTAGACCAACATCTCAATGTGCCAGAAACAAATGCATGTCTACAAAATGAGGAAGGAGGCAAATTGAAAGAAGACCTCTTGAGATGTGACTCTGATGCACTTAGCATTTTTAATTCAGCAATTCGTTTTCAGTGCATTTTCCTTAAAGGAGGAATCATCATTCCCCATAAAACTTATAGAGGAAAAGATGTGCCATTGAGCTCATAAATGATTTTCCCACCACCAAATTAGAGGTCAACAATCCAGAAATTTGATTCAATGTTTTTAGCTCCATTCCCTCACTATTTCTTGAGTCGCCTTCACTCTCTGACATCATTCTCCTCTCATCTGAGCAAGGCCTGGAAGCTTCAGGACATCCACCATTTCTTCCTGTACCCTTTTTCTCCTTCCTTCTTCAGCATCACAGTCTGGGGACAGCACAGATGCGGTGACTGACTGGGGAAAGGGTGAGGCCCATTCTGAACTTCAGGCTCAGCTTCTCATTGACTGGGGGCTTGAAGGTAAAGTTTTGCACGAGAACAGTGAAGAAAATGAACAGCTCAGACCTGGCCAATTGTTCTCCAAGGCAAGCTCGCTTTCCTGTGAGACAAAAACAGAAGATGAATTACTTTCTCAGCTGATTTTAGTGCAGGGAGCAACTGATGTCCATAACTTTGTACTGCAAATATTGAGCTGGCCATGAGTTTTGTGCCCATCTGATTGTGTCTAACACTTTCCTGATTTGGCCATTAGATCTCCATTCAAGGCGGCCTTTCCTGACCTTGGCCCACAAATATGTCCCAGACTTGTGTTTTAATCTTGCCATTTTCCCAGGTGTCCTGGTTCCTTGCATTGACTGTTAAGTAATGACTTAGACAAGAGGCATTCTCACAACTCTGGAAGCCATTCTCTAGGTCACCTGACACCGCACACAATGAATTTGGTGTATTAACCAAATTGTGTGTATAGACACATGTATTTACATGTCAGTCTCTCTAGTGAATTTCTGGGTTCTCACCATTTTTCTTTGATGGCCCAGGACAACCCTAGCATTCCAGTGTTCTCTCCCTCANAATTGTGTGTATAGACACATGTATTTACATGTCAGTCTCTCTAGTGAATTTCTGGGTTCTCACCATTTTTCTTTGATGGCCCAGGACAACCCTAGCATTCCAGTGTTCTCTCCCTCAATGAACATTCTCACCATGTATCTGAACAGCATTACAGATGTCTACAAAGTCGTTATCCATATTTTAGCTCACATTTATGTAGATGTATTTGTCCATATGTGTGCCTATTTGTGTATACATATGTGTGCACATGTATATAGAAGTTAGTGGTCAGTTATGGGTGTTTATTCTCAAGTGCCATCCACTTTATTTATTTATGTATGTATTTATGCACATATTTATTTTGGAGACAGTGTCCCTGCCAATCAGGCTAAACTGGCTGGCCAGTGAGTGCCGGGGTCCTCTTGTCTCTGGCCATCGAGCGGGAGTGCACGCATGTGATGACATACTCAGCTTTCTGAGGGGCTTTTGGGGATCAATCAGAACATTATGCTCATAAGACAAGCAATTTCCCAGCTGTGCTAATGTGTCAGGTATCTTAAGTAACTTGCTACTAGCTTCCTTTATTCCTAAATAATACATGTTTAGTGAAAAAATAAAGAACAAGTGTAATAAAATAAAACTGGAAAAATAAAGAAGAATAGAGTAAAATTGGAAGCAAAGCCCAAAGTCTCAGAATAGCTTTGCTAACTAAGAAGAAGTTTACTGAGACGTACAGACAGGTTCTGGGCAAATTATTTTTTGAGGGGCTTTGATTTCCATTTTTCCCATTCTCCAACTTGTCAAAGGCAATCTTGGCAATATGGGTTACTGTGAATCACACTAATACTCGTAGCACATGCAGTGTACAAAGTCTGTCCCTTGACAATGCCGACCAGTATGGATGCTGGGGTCAGAATTGACCCTAGTGAAGAAGAATTTCTTTTTCTTTATTTTCTCTTTTCCTTTCCTTTTCTCTCCTTGTCTCCCCCTCCTCATTTGCTGAGTTTCTCTCTCTCTCTCTCGCTCTCCCTCTCTCCCTCTCACTAGAACTGCTGAGCCTAGGGGATTGCATATTTTGTAAAGTATGGTTTTTCTGAGCTACACCCCTCTATCTTTTAACCATTTCATTTGAGACAGGATCTCTCTAGTTTTCCCAGAATGTATTTCTCCTCACCATTGCACTTCAGATCAAGTCCATTTGCCTGTAAGAAGGTATCCCTAATAATAACTTGGGACACTGAAAAATATCATGAAGGTTTCACATATCCACCTCAGTAAAGAGAGGAGATAGTGTTTATGGGTCTCCATTCTTAGTGTTTTGAAAAAAAACCGAGACAAGCTGAAATACCCAGGTAAGTCAAGGCAGACTGAGAAATAGGGTGTGTCTTAAGCAGTGCCAAGGCCAGGGAATGCAGGACTGCAACCAAACACAAAATGAAGTCACCTTGGACCATCTGGAGAAGTTTTCATTAAAGCCTAGGATTATGGGATGAGAGAAGGGAATGGCTGGGCGGAGCTCTGATCTCTGTCCTCTCATGGCAACTCACCCATTGAGAAAGGCAGAAAGGAATCTCTCTTCTTAAACTGTCCATTCTCCAAAAAGTGCTCTGGATTGAAGGATTCCGGGGTGGCCCACTCTTTGGGGTCACTGTGTAGTGCAGTCAGGTTGGTTAGAATTATGGTACCCTAGAAATGGCAGCAAAGAGTCAAGGCTTGATATATAGAACAGACAAGAAGGTAACGGTAGATAGTTCTTGAGCTCTCATGCATGACTCTCCTCACTTAGTACCTTCTCATTTGTTGAGATAACTTTNTCTCTCTTCTTAAACTGTCCATTCTCCAAAAAGTGCTCTGGATTGAAGGATTCCGGGGTGGCCCACTCTTTGGGGTCACTGTGTAGTGCAGTCAGGTTGGTTAGAATTATGGTACCCTAGAAATGGCAGCAAAGAGTCAAGGCTTGATATATAGAACAGACAAGAAGGTAACGGTAGATAGTTCTTGAGCTCTCATGCATGACTCTCCTCACTTAGTACCTTCTCATTTGTTGAGATAACTTTACATTGACTGTGAGTTCCTTTCTGGGGATATTCTTGTCCATTAGGTTGCTCTTTAATGCTGGACACAAGTCTATAGGAAGAAGTCTATACAGGTCTATGGAGAGACATGTTAGCATCCAAAGGGGAATAAAGAGGCAAGCAAGAATAAAGACCAAATCAGCCTCCTCCTACCTTAAGGACCTGGGCAGGTCTATGAAGGGAAATGATGGGACTTCCATCTTTGCTTTTCCATTTTTATCCCTTACTGTGGAGGACTCTGAACCCAGTCCTCAGGGTTAGGAGCACATNTCTCTCTTCTTAAACTGTCCATTCTCCAAAAAGTGCTCTGGATTGAAGGATTCCGGGGTGGCCCACTCTTTGGGGTCACTGTGTAGTGCAGTCAGGTTGGTTAGAATTATGGTACCCTAGAAATGGCAGCAAAGAGTCAAGGCTTGATATATAGAACAGACAAGAAGGTAACGGTAGATAGTTCTTGAGCTCTCATGCATGACTCTCCTCACTTAGTACCTTCTCATTTGTTGAGATAACTTTYCATTGACRGTGAGTWCCTTWCTMGGYATATTCTWGTRCATTAGGTTGCTCTTTAATGCTGGACACAAGTCTATAGGAAGAAGTCTATACAGGTCTATGGAGAGACATGTTAGCATCCAAAGGGGAATAAAGAGGCAAGCAAGAATAAAGACCAAATCAGCCTCCTCCTACCTTAAGGACCTGGGCAGGTCTATGAAGGGAAATGATGGGACTTCCATCTTTGCTTTTCCATTTTTATCCCTTACTGTGGAGGACTCTGAACCCAGTCCTCAGGGTTAGGAGCACATAAAGAAAGAAGAGCATGCAAGCTTATTCTATCAGGGTCACAGGCATTGTGCCTGGACTCCCCAGAGTTTGCCCTTACCTAACACTGACTCATCCACCCTATGAGTGATATTCAGCCTTTCTTACAATCCTTCTTGGTTTTGTCATATCCATTCCTGATTCTAAGAAAGTCTTAGTACAGGTGGCCCCTTGCTATCTCAGTCCCCTGTCTGCTGCACAGCTAACAGTGAAGTGTACCATGAATGTGACAACTCTGTAACCTCCCATGAATTTCATTACACACTCTGTAGTATGCTTTCCTCATCTTATGCTCGTATGAACCCATTTCCAGAGTTAATCAACAATTGGTAGCAGACTTTCCCTGACTGTGGATAGCTCTCGCCCACAAACTGACAACCTGGAAGGAATAAAAAGGGTGGAGATGGGGGTGAGAACCCTCTTGTAGGCTTTCTCTCTGGTTCCTAGCCCCCACGATGTGATCTGATTGGCTCTTTCACCCCTTCTTGTCATGCTGAATCAAAACCTTGGGCATTTTTTTTTACAGCCGAGAAAATTTTGAGTTCTGATAATCCATGGTGAATGGAAGAATAGAAGAAACTATAACTGTTCGGGGGCATGCGGGGTGTAAGATTCAGGAAACCCTGTGTAGAGATTTTGAGAGCAATGGGAAATGTGATGGGGATTCCCTCTGTAAAGAGAGGGTATTTAACAGGGACTCATGGAGAGACCTCAGAGGAGATCTTTTTAATATCAAAAAATTACAAGTCCCATGGAGGAAGCATATGTGGATCACAAGGAGTCTTCTTTTCCCACTGTATATGCAAATATCTGTTTAGCTCCATAGAGAAAAACTAGTATTTTCGCATACTATCTTTCTGCCCAATTTAAATGATCTCTTGAGGAAGGAATATATGTCACTGCATGTTAGGTTCTAAAGATGATGTCAAAATATATATCTGAGGCTGGGAATGCATAGTTACCTTCGGCAAGTGGAATCTATCCAAATTTGTGTCCTTTGACACTTCCCTGGGAACATTCAAGGGGACAATGTTGCCCATTCTCTGCACCTCATGGACGACAGCATTGGTGTAGGGCATGGACTCTCGGTCGGCCAGGCTTGGCTGTCTCTTCTGGCCAATCACTCTGTCAATCTCAGCCTGTACTTTTTCTGAAAGAAGACACGAAGTCTTATTAATTTTCAAATTTAGTTACTCATCATAACAATATTGAATTTGTCTTGCTTTTATTTCATTTTAGTGACCTAGCTTCATATATATTTCCTTAACCCTTCAAAAGATTGATTTAAAGGACAAATCAATAATTCAGTGATTTTTCTTGAGCCTACAACAGAACCCTAACTTTCCTGAACAGAATAGCTGTGATCAGCATGGCTAACCTTAGTGCAGTACCTAGTCTGGTATGAGTAAGTTCCTTTTCCAAAATGCATTGCAAACAATTCACATTCATGTTTCATAGTCCTAGAGCCTGGGGATGCTAAGTGCAAGGCACCAAGATGTTTTATCATATTATAGGAACAATATTCTTTCTCATAGATGAAAAAGTTTCACTGGATTCTCATCTCAAAGGAGAAATATGGCTCTCTAATACTTCTTTATGAAAGGATAATACTTTTTAGGACAGAATATTTCTGTCAGGGGAGGATGTCTCATGGCACAAGAGTGGAGATCAGAGGACAGCTGAGGGAGTTGGTTCTCTTCTTCTACCATGTTTGTTTTTGGAACTTCACTCATGACAATGATAAAGTAGCAAGATCCTCTACCTCTTGTGCTGTCTCTCTGGCTTCTCTGCTACTTCTTCTTCTTCTTTTTTTTTTCAGATTTAGCATGACCAAAGTTATCACGGTCATGATGTCATCATATACAGAGTTCGCACGGAAATCGAACTCGAGACCTTGGCCATAAGGGCCTGCTTTCTTAGCCTCTAAGCCGTCTAGGCGGCTGTTTCTGCTACTTCTTTTAAGGTAATTTTTCCCTTTATAGGACTAATCACCTCCTAACACATTACCACTGGTAATTAAGTTGCAACAAGTAGATTTATAGAGAACATACGAACATTCAGACCACAGCACATGTGCTCTCATTTCTCAAGAAGATACATGAGTATGGGCAGTGAATAGCAGGAAGTAGCTGCACAGATTTGCTTATGAAATCCTTTAGATTTCAGTTTCCATATCTGATTAATGAGAATAACTGAGCCTTTTTAATCATGTCTTGAAATATACATGAAGAGAGAGAATCATAGTAGAGAATGAAAATGGTTGTTATCTCTCTTCCAATATGCTCATTGAGATTAACAAGTTATCCAGCTAACAACTCTATCACCTGGATTCTTTGGTCAGCCAAGGACCGTGAGTAAATAAAATACAGATAACCAGTCATGGTGATTCATGCCCTAAATTCCAGGGCTAGGAAGGTAGAGATAGACAGATTTCTGACTTCAAGGACAGCTTGGTTTACCAAAGGAATTCCAGGATAACCCAGGTTACACCAAGAAGCCCTGTCTTGAAAAACCCCAAACAAAGCAAAACAAATATTGCAAATAAACATGAGATTTATCTTTGGAACAAGTCCCCTTAAGACAACATCTGCATCTTTCCTTCTCCTTTTCACTTCCAGGAAATAAACGTCCTCTAGAGGGCCCACTTAGGGAGAGCTGAGACTCTAGTTTCAACTCAACAACAATTTGAAGGGAGTTTGTAACAAGCTCAAGACAAGGTCCATTTTAGAGATTTCTCCTGAGAGAGAAATAAATATGTATCACTTACATTACTTTCTCTATAAAAACTAATTGGGAGTAAAACACATTTAACAAAAAACTTGTCGCAATTACACCCTTGGGGGTTTGTTCTTCATATGCAGCCACCAAATAACCTCTAATTTATAACAGTCCTGCCTCAGACTCTAAAATATTTTGATTAATGTTGTATGTCATGAATCACAACTCCTTTTAGCAATTTTATTTCTACAGTTTAGTAATGTTAAGTGTGTTCATGTTGTACAAGCAATGGCCAGAACCTTTTCCATCTTAGAAAACTGAAATTCTGGGACATTAAATAATTTCTGGTTCTCTCATCTTCTATTCAGCCATCTTTGTGTAGAGATTTAGCTATTTGACATATCTCATTTGAGTTGGATAGGACAGTCTGTGTGATTTTGTGATTGGTTATGCAATGTAGCAAAGTATCCTGATAGTTCATGCATGGCTTGGCACCATCAGAATTTCTTTTCTCCCAGCATAAGATCTGCTGTAGCTCATGCATCTATTTATGGTTAGGGAACACTCTAGCTGGTGCTATCTCTTGACTATTATGCATATTTCAAAAGCAACATGTACAATTTTCATGTACATCTATTGGTATTTATGATATTTTGAAGCTATTATTTTAGAGGTCAAGTATATATTCTAAGTAAGTAACTTTAAAAATTAAAAGGATTATTCTTCAGGAACATACGTATTTCCATTGAAACTGAAGATATATATACATAAATACAGGTACATATATGCATTTTGAACTAAATAGAAAAATATTTGGGGATGGAGGATAGTTCAAGTAGTAAAGTGATTGCCATGGAATCAAGAGGACCAGAGTCCTATAATTCATGTAAAAATAATGGGTAGGTGACATGGACATCTAATTCTAAGCCACCAGGTAGGTGGTGGCAGACAGATCCCTGTGAGTTAGTGGCCAGGCACTGTAGGCTATTTGAAAAGTTTCAGGTGCATGAGAGACTTTGTCTCAAAAAGTGAATGGTTTCTGAGGAATGATGTTAGCAGATATTTGCAGCTGTGCTATGGCTTACACATGTGCACACACACACACACACACAGGTATCTTTATATAAATATTTCTCTTATGGGAGGCACTCTGAATTTCTTCATCTAAATTTCATCTTATGGCAAAAATAGTTGGCCTTTATCTACTAAACTGATTTTATACCTCATAAATAAACTTTTACTGACAATTTGGAAAAACAAAACTTGTTCTATGACAGGAAAAATGTACCTATCCTCAAATCATTAAACTTTTCTAGACTCTGATGGAATGCACATAACAGCATGTACCACACTCCCTGATGAGTGCCAGTCAGTGGGGACAGGAACAATGTGTCCAGCAGTGACATGAAAGAATATCTGGTTGTCTCTGGAGGAAAATATTAGTAATTCTCCAGTCTTCAATTTCATGAAAGGATTTGAAAAGAATTCAGAAGGTAGTACCTGATAAGATTCTTCCAACTGGGTGAAAACTGTGATAGAACACTAGACATCATGTCTTGGCAGCAAGAATTAGAAGAATAAGGACAGGGCCAGGAGAGGACAGAGTGCAAGAAGGGCACCACCCAGAGTGGGTGGGGTTGAGGCTGAAAAGGCAGAAAGGTGACATCACAGTGCATCTAACACCAGAACAGAGTCTGGACAGAATTCAGGGGAAAATGGGAAGGCCTACTGACAATGGAAGAGGGACATGAATGGATGCACTTTGTAAACGTCTGCATGCTTGGGACCCACCGCAGTTTTGAGAGAACACGTAGAGGACATGCCTGTTACCCAGGGCACATTGTCTCACAGCTATGGCCCTTCTTCCCACTCCAACATGTTCTCTTCTGGTGCCATCTAAGCCATGGCTTCCAGAATTCTGATCTGTCCAGTGAGGTCACCATATACATATGCATATACATATACATATACACCTTGGACTTCTGGGTAGAGAGCCATGTAGAGCAGAGCCCAGCGCAGGGTGGTGGATGTTGTCTCTGTCCCAGCAAAGAAGAGATCCAGAGTGGTCCAGATGAGATTTTCTTCATTGAAGCTTGTAGTCTTCTCTGGGTACTGGAAAAGATAGTGATTATCTCTATACGTGCTTTCTGATGCTAGTGAACACATTTGAAAATACGTGACATAATGATCCTTCAGCCTCTTAAATTGTTTCTGCCTGTTAGTGAAACAAGATGCAAAAGTATTAAATACATTCATTCAGTTGCTTTCTGTATGCTTGGGTATGGTTGGATAGTGTTTATAAAACATCATGGGAAGGCAGATGCCCCACACAAACCTTATAAGTTATGTCTAGCATTCAGTTGAACTTTGCCTGTGTCTTGTACTTGGGACTGAGAGGAAATGAATAATTGGCCTTAGAAAAAAATCATCAAAAACAGAGCTCTATGGTTTCATTGCTATTTTCATTTTATATTTAATTCCTTCACAAATAAAGAGTAAAAGGCAAGATGGACATGAAAGGGAAGTATCTTCCATTTACAGACAGGGAACCCTTTATTTCAAATAATGCTCCAGATTTAATATTACTACTAATTTTTAATCACACCAAGTATGTAAAACATTGACCTACAAAGATGTCTATATCTTCACTTTTGGAACCTTCACATGCTACTTGATAACCTAAAATATGCTTTGTAGATTTGACTAATTCATGAGGGGACAATTATCTTGAACAATCCTTATGAGAAGGTGTTTGAGGGTAACAAGCAAATAGATCAGAGGAAAAGATATGCAACACTTTGGGGATTGAAGACAGAAGAAGAAACCACAGCAAAAGATATCATTGCCCTCATAGTCAGGTGTGGTGGTGCTCATCTTTAATCCCAGAACTCAAAAGGAAGAGGCGGGTGGATCTCTGTGAGGTTAAGGCCAGCATGATCTATATACATATCTAGATTCAGGACTGTTATGGCTACACAAAGAAAACTTTTCTTGAAAATCAATCAATCTATCTGTCAATCCATCAATCAAAGAAACAAAAATGCTATCAGCTCAAGGAGATTGGAAAGACAGGGTCATTTAGTTTCCATAGTCTTTAAAAGAACCTTGTGTGGGCAACAGGAAGAAAAGATCATGAGAATGCTAAGAGAATAAAGCTGTGTTATCTTAAAGCACTAATGTTGTGGTAGCCTGCTGCATAATCACTTGGAACTATTAAACCACTACATTGTCTTTAAGAAGAAGAGACGCGGGCATCTTCCCCACCTTTGTCATTTCCGTGAGGAAAGCATCAATGAAGTCTCTTGGATCATCAGGATCCCAATCTCTCCGGTGATTGTCAATCATAGAAGAAACAAACAATTTCAGTTTTTCCCAGTTTCGGAAAACTGTTTGGTGTGATCCAGGAATATATTTTATTATCCATGGAAAGATATTGTAGAGCTGATTGAAAAAAACAAGACAGTTAATGGGACACCATGGTGCAACTTTACAATGTTTAAAACAATAGTCTTGTGTTTCCCTTTGTTTCTTACTGTGAAATTGTAGGGCCATATTTTCTCTTCCCTCTCTACCTACCTCCAAAACATTTCAGCTCTGATGTGCCAAGTGTATTCAGCTTTAGACCACTACTCAGTAGCCCAAGCTGCCTGTTACCAACTTTACTATACCAGCTATTTTTGGATGTTTGGACAGACAGCATTCAACACGAACTCTTACATATTAATTTAATCCCTTTCTACTAATCTGTGTATTGTCACATGGCAGTAGCTTACCAGTTAAAGTTCAGTCCTGCTCCGGCAGTGCTACATGGCTTCTCTCCCACTCTGCCTTTCTTTTCTCCAGCATTCAGTTTAGTTTTCCCTGCCTACCTCAGTTCTACTCTATCACGGCAAGCCAGTTTCTTTATTTATTAATGGTATTCACAGCACACAGAGGGCAATCCCACACCATAACACAATGTAAAATCAACAATACAGAAAATGAGACAGACATGAGTGTGATTTTTTTAGCCTCTGCTGCCTCCTCCTTATAATTAATTGTAGCAGTTATAATAATGATATTAACAATGCTAATATTACTGAAAATGGTGTTGATAATACACAGTGTGCTAATGGGGTCTCCCTGTGTCCAAGCCCTGAAGAGCATGAGATACTGAAAGCCTTCCACAGACATCTAGAGGACTACTCTCTATCTTTGCTTATGTACTCTCTACCTGCTTGCAGACATGATATCGCATCATTTTATATTTAGAAGATCATGTTGAAAAATCAATGGACTTTTGCAGCTGTGCCTGATGCAATTAGTCATTCCAAGAATGTTTATCATCACTCTCAGTCATGTTTTGCTCCCTTCTAAGATTTTTACCTTTTGATGCTCACACCTGGAAGTGAGTCTGGACTCACTGGACTACCCTGACTTCCTTTGTTCTCCTTACTGGAAGCAAATAATATAGGCAATAAGTACAACTGCTCTCATTCTTCTTGCCTATTTTCATACCTACAAGTCATGATAATCAATTAGTTGCTCAGTATTTAGTGAGGACAGCCCTGAACATAATGGGAAAATGGCTGTGGGGATAAGTGAAAATAAATCTACTTTGGACTGCATTATAGAGAAGTCGATGCATAGAAACAGAAAGGCTTAAATAGAAAATGAGCTTTGAAGGACCAGTATCTGTGCTTCAGATTCATTCTCTCTGGAAGCATCCACAACTGCTATCTGCACACAACCCAGAAGAGTGCCCAAGAGAGCACATGGTGTGGCACAGAAACACAAGAAATAGGGAAATACGAGCCAGGTAAAAGCCACTAAAAATCATGAACTCCTGAATCAAGGAATTGACAGGTACTGAAACAAGTACAATACTACATAAAACCTGTAAAAGTATTCTAGTAAAATTCATCAGTGTCTTGGAGCATATATGCAAGCAGATGGATTCAATAAAGGACCTGGAGAGGAAAGTCAACATTAGAAAGGGAAAAGTCAGTAAAATGAAGGAGAAAATAAGCAATGTGGTTGAAAAGATCAGCAAAACTGAAGACACGTACAGCAAGGAAAAAAATTTTGACAAAATGTTAAAAATTAATAGTTCAAATTTTCAACAAAACACAGTAAAAAAAACCATTAGCAACAGACTAAGCTATAGAAGACTATCTATCAGGAATGGAGTCCAATGTTGAGGACACACTTAGTTCAAATATCCATTAGGGAATAATTAGCATTACTACAAAATCTAAGAACTCAGGGATACAATCAGAAACTAGATCAATGTGTCCCCAGGATCACAGGATCACAGATAAGAAACCAAAGATCTGTGATAAACAGTAAGTGCATAGAGAATTGATTGAATGATTTTATAGCAGACATATCCCCAAATCAAGAAACAGAAATAGATTTTCAAATCCAAGAGGTTTTTTAGACCCTTAAAATAAACAGACCAGAAGGAAGTGCCTTAGTGATATATTAAAGATATAAAAAGAAAGAAAGAAGAAAATAAGAAAGAGAGAGAAAGGAAGAGAGAAAGAAAGACCTGTAAGGAAAATATCAACTCACATACAAAGTCATAAAAATTAGAGTATCAAATTGTTCATCATCAATCCCCAAGCCAAGAAAGCATTAGATGTCACAGTTTGTGCTTTGAAAGTAAATAAATAAATGTTAACTCTGAACTCTGTTGCCAGAATTGCTGTTTTAAAATTGACAGAGAAATAAGGATATTTCAGGAAAAGTGCAAATAAAAGTAATTTAGGAGCACCAATCAAACAAGACTGAAGGTGTTTAAAGGAGTATTATAAACAAAATGAAAAAAATTCCGCTTATGAGAACACAGGAAAACATCAATTTCCCGAGAAGGATAGTTGAGCAGATGAGAGCTAGGGAAACATCCATCGTGTCTAACACCGAAAATCAGCAATTCTCAGTAGTAACAGGGAAGAAAGCAAAGTATAAATAAGCAAGCCAAGAAGAAAAATAACAAAGTCACAGTAGTTAGTTTCTATGGTTCAATAATCATGCTAAATGTAATTGACTCTATCAAGCCAGAAAGAGACACAGACTAGCTGACCAATTAAAATCCTAGAGCAAAGTTTGTGTTGTCTCTGTGAAACAAATCTTACTGGTAAAGACAGCCACAAATTAAGAATCAGAGAAAGGAAAACAATTTGTAACGCAAACAGAAGTGAAACAAGCTGACACTGCTTTTCTGATTTCAGGAAAAACAGATATTAAATCCAAAGAGTCAGAAGTGATAGTGACATTACATGAGGGCAACTGTTAATAAATCATAACAATTGTAAATAAAAAGTTATACACGAGCACACACTCTTTTACATTCCTGATACACACAAATAGAAGGAGAGAACCTATTCCTGAAAGTTGTTCTCTGACTAGTGTACAGCCATACATGTAACAAATGTATACATGTGCCTGTACACACACTAAATGCAATGTCATAAAAATATTTAAAAATGCAAAAGCATGTACACACACACACTCCAATATGTACACACCGTGGAAGTGAGGGACTGCTGCATCAGGCTTAGCAGAAAAAAACACATTCAGAAAAAATCCAGCCCTTATGATTAATTTCAGCATACAACTGTTTTCCATATTCATGGATGTGACTGACAGATGTGGAGAGTATTTGAGTAGTTATAGTAATAGACATGAAAAATACGACAATTTGGGAGTGACATTTGAACCCCAGAAATTTATATTTTCTATAATTAGACTGATTGCTCCATGTCAATGAGAATGAGGACAGTGCATTTTTAGTTATCTTACATGTCCAAGGGTAAATATATGACAAATGATAGTTTCACATGGACATGGATATGAAACTTTTATTCATAACACCCTAAACCTAGGAATGACTCATTTATCTAACTATAGATAAACCAACAACAATCCAGCCAGTGAACTGATAGTGTGGAGATAACAAGGAACAGTGTACAAACAAGAATCTCAATACAAGGAGATGTGCTAGAATGTTCCTTCTGAAGGTGACTCTGAGGCAGGAAGAGAGCGGCATGGAAAAAGAGAGTCCAAGTAAACAATAAGATTTCCATTCTCTGAAAGATACCAGCATTCCCATAGGCATGTCTATAGACCAATATAAATATCAAAATAGTTCAGATAAATGATAGAAGTGTTTTGTATATATTAAGTTTCTTGTATTAACAAAAACATCAAAGAGGAGGATTTAAAAGATATTTAGATCAAATTCAATATTTCAAATGTTACATATTAGCTCAAAATGCTACTTGCAATACCCTTGAAAGGCATGCAAATAGAGTGCTTACCTGGCACATCACTGATGCCTCCAAACATGTGGTCTCATCCAGTAGCCTCAGCATCTCCTGAAACTGACTGTCATGGTACTCAAAACGCTCCCCAAAGGTGACAGAGCAAATGATATTGGAAACTGCATTGTTGATANATTCATAACACCCTAAACCTAGGAATGACTCATTTATCTAACTATAGATAAACCAACAACAATCCAGCCAGTGAACTGATAGTGTGGAGATAACAAGGAACAGTGTACAAACAAGAATCTCAATACAAGGAGATGTGCTAGAATGTTCCTTCTGAAGGTGACTCTGAGGCAGGAAGAGAGCGGCATGGAAAAAGAGAGTCCAAGTAAACAATAAGATTTCCATTCTCTGAAAGATACCAGCATTCCCATAGGCATGTCTATAGACCAATATAAATATCAAAATAGTTCAGATAAATGATAGAAGTGTTTTGTATATATTAAGTTTCTTGTATTAACAAAAACATCAAAGAGGAGGATTTAAAAGATATTTAGATCAAATTCAATATTTCAAATGTTACATATTAGCTCAAAATGCTACTTGCAATACCCTTGAAAGGCATGCAAATAGAGTGCTTACCTGGCACATCACTGATGCCTCCAAACATGTGGTCTCATCCAGTAGCCTCAGCATCTCCTGAAACTGACTGTCATGGTACTCAAAACGCTCCCCAAAGGTGACAGAGCAAATGATATTGGAAACTGCATTGTTGATACTGAAGTGAGGGTTGAAAGGCTGTCCTGGGGGTGGGGAGGGAGAGGGAGGTTGGAGTCCTTCAAAGTTATTCATTTGTTTCTATTTCCTACACTAAATTAACTTGATATGACAGAGGAACACACATTGCAGAGAACCATGGAAGAGGCTCTGATCAGAGCATACTACATAAGGACTGACAAGGTCCAGGGACTCTGCTAATACTGGGAAGCCCGACTGATGACCAGGCCTTAGGTGCAACAGTGTCTCTAATGACCATCTGTGTGCTTACCTGCAGAATTCCCAGAGCAAGGTCATGGCTACATGTTCACTGCCTAATCCTAAATTCAAGGAACAGTGTAGCGCCAAGGCAAGTATTAGACATTTAGGAAGAATGTGTTCAAGAAATGAAAGGGCCACAGTCTGCCACCCCTGCCCTGTGGAACACCCACCTTTCTCTTCTTTTATGACCCCCACAAGGTATTGGGTTTCCTCCTGCATGCGCTGCTCTAAGCTCTTCTTTCCCAACCCAAAATTCCTCAGCGTCATCAGAGCGAACCTTCTTTGCTCCTTCCATGTCTGGCCACTCGAGAAGAGCACTCCTGGAAAGAAGACATTCAAAGTTATGACACTGAAATTCTGGTCTAAAATATCCTCATGAACTCGATGACATGTGCAACGGAAAAGAAAAGGCTAATAAAGATTTGGTAACCATCTAGAGAGAATAACCCAAAACAAGTAGCACGGTGGCTAACGTCCTGGTGATCTGTAAAATCACACACTGGTGTTTCTTATGTATTGTGTAATCTACTCTGTATGTTTATTACCAACCAGCAACAGGTCCATTCCCACTGCTGCAAAGAAAGGAGGAATATATATTGAATTAAACTTTTCAAGGGAGCACAACTGATTGACACTCAGGTGTTCAAATACATCACCTTGTTTCCAAGGCTGACCCAAATGTCTACTTAGCTGTGTTAAGTTGAATAACAAGAATGGACTAAAGGATAACACAAGGCATATAAATTAAAAAGATATGAAAGGCTCTAAGAGAATTCCTTGTGAACACAAGTTTTAAAAGATAAAAAAATTAATACGGTAAGAAGCAGCAATGTTCCACATAGAAAGAACAAGAGACAAACATTCCGGTCTGTTTCGCATCTACCACCTATTTCATGTCACAGGTAATGTCATGTGCAAGTCAATTTCTTTACTTTCAGAGAAATCACTAGCTCTTTTAACATAAGCCCTGGTCTTTAAGTTGCAAACATCACCAGGTGGCCCTTTCCACATCATCATCCTGGTCATTCAGCAGCTCAGACACTTCCTTCCTGAAACAATTTTGCACTAGCACCTGGAATCTTTCCGTTCCAGAGTTTCATCTAAATTCTTTGTCAGAAATTTCCCACAACTTTTGCCAGCTTGTTTCTTCTGCCAACTTTTGAAACTGGAATTATTCAAAACCTCTCTGCTTGGTGCATATTTAGGAAATATTATCATTTCTACAATTTAAATATCCCCTGTTGTCAGTTACAGGTGTACGCTCCGGAACCACGTATATGACTACTTACCTTTGCAAGTTACCAGCATTTAGACTCAGCACACCTGGGACAGCTAATATTATTGGTACTTCTGAACTTCCCAAAAGAAGCTAGCACCATTAAAATACCTTGTCACCGGTCATTTTTCCTCTTTGCATCACCCATTCATGTGGAAGCCATTTTGTTGGCAGTCCCGCATGAGACTCATTCTCTGGCCGTCCCTCTAGGTTATTACGTCATATGGTTTTGCTCTTGAATGACTTCAGTCTTCAAGGTCACCATAACGGTCTAATCAGCTGTCATTTTTTACTGAATTTTCAAAGCCCCACTTTCTTTAACCTACAATGATATTTTCAAGCTGTTTTCTCCCTGAGAGCCTAGACGAGCCTCAGAATGTGCAGTGTGTGATCATCTCTACTCAGAATCACTCTTGCTGTTAGGATGCAAACCAAGACCTCAGCTCTTCCTAGGCAAGGTGATCAGTTTGTACCCACTTAGTTATCCTTTCCTTACTATGCTTGCCACACTGGACATCTTTCGGTTTCATGAGGCCCAGGTCTTTCTTCTATTTCATGGGTATTCTCTTCCTGTTGACTATATTTCAATGTTAATCAATTAGTGTCCTTACTTACAGAATTTTCCCCTGAATAACAGTAGAACTTTGATACTACTGATAACTGCCTTGTCCCATTAACATTGTAGTCCTNTTTACTGAATTTTCAAAGCCCCACTTTCTTTAACCTACAATGATATTTTCAAGCTGTTTTCTCCCTGAGAGCCTAGACGAGCCTCAGAATGTGCAGTGTGTGATCATCTCTACTCAGAATCACTCTTGCTGTTAGGATGCAAACCAAGACCTCAGCTCTTCCTAGGCAAGGTGATCAGTTTGTACCCACTTAGTTATCCTTTCCTTACTATGCTTGCCACACTGGACATCTTTCGGTTTCATGAGGCCCAGGTCTTTCTTCTATTTCATGGGTATTCTCTTCCTGTTGACTATATTTCAATGTTAATCAATTAGTGTCCTTACTTACAGAATTTTCCCCTGAATAACAGTAGAACTTTGATACTACTGATAACTGCCTTGTCCCATTAACATTGTAGTCCTATGTGATTTTAATTAGCTAACTGGCTCAGCATTTTTCATTTAATAGAGTATATGTTACGTAAAGATGGAGATTTCATCTATTATATGCACCATGAATCACTTATGCTTAGCACTGTGCTCCCTTTAACAGACAACATAGTTAATCATGTAAATTTAATGATTGGTTGCCTCAAGGAAATGTCTAAAACTGACACTTTGATACGTCAATATACTTTCTGCTTTCAATTTTGAAACAGGCAACCTGATATAGTGGCAATATTGAGTATTCATGTTATTCTAGTCTAACCCTGTCTAAAAGGCTGGAGATGCCTGTGGTGCATGACATTAGTAATGGAGTATGAAAAGCCATAAACAAGCAGAGCAGCTGCAGGAAAATGCTGACTTTCACCTGTTTCCCTAGGGCAGAGCATGGGCATGAGAAAAGGGAAGGAAGAACACAGTGTGTCTGGCTGTGGCTGGATGCTGTGGTTCCTTCTCACCAACAAATTTAAATTAGTTTTTTTCAAAGTCTATTAAGGATGATACCATTGAGTCCTCTGATGGGTGCTTTCATTCAGAAAATTTGGCACCCCTCTTCCTTTAAACATGGCTAGTCGTGATGGGACTGGTTTATTGGAGTTTTGGAAAGTTAGATACAGGTACATTTAATACACCATGAACACTATAATATACACTCCATGTTGCTCAATAAACTTACCATTGTTACTAGAGATACGTTCTCGGATAAGAGTGACAGGGCGGTTCAAAATGTCTTGTTCCATGTGAGTAAAGACTGTTTTGATTAAGGGGAGTCCAGTTATGATTACTGAACTTAAATCACCAACATTCAGGCTAAAAATATTCCCATATTTCTTCACAAACTGAAAAATATAATGAGAGTTATACTTAAGTGTGACTGTGTCTGTATATCCAGGAATGGCAAGCAAGTGTGTAGCTAATGGGACTCATGTTGAGAGGTTTCTGTGAGTGGGGAGATATACTGTTGTCTGTGGAAATGTTTCTGAAGTTGAGTTTTCCTCTCCTGCACTAAACTAAAATACACATCAGAAAAAAATTACTGTATAAAAATTAATTAATATGTTTGTATGAATTGACTATGCATCCACCATGTGGCAACCAAAGGAAAGCATGAGGATATAAGTTTCAACAAAGAAACAAAATCACTGCTCTGAAGTACCTTGAAATCCAATGAAAGGGGAACATGGGACACATTTAACCACATAAAGGTCAAGAATGGTGCATATAGGTTTGATGTTGGTGCAGATTGTGTGGGCTTCTTAGGATATCAAAGTGATTCATCAGAATATAGTGGCTATAGTCAACACATTATTCATGGGATGTACATGTGTGATGAATGGGACAAACACTGAGGGAACTCCGTGAATCTGTATATGGAAGAGGGTCCTTAGTGTGATAAGAATGATTTTGATTTCACCAAACTTCAACTAATTTCCAGATTAGAAATTTCCTTTTAAGGCTTTCATTCTTATATCTAGCCAACATGAACCAAATGAACACCAACTTGTTCCTAGACTAACTCATGAAGATGAAAGTGTTTTAAAGACATTAAAGGTTGTAACTTAAAAATTTTGACTCTTGATGAGGCAGTGAAAAAAGAACATCAGCCCAGAGTAAGATTGAAATGCATGGGTACAAGGCTGCTATAGCAACCATGGAATCCTTAGTTAATCACAGTATCAAGCATCTATTTAGGCAAAGGAGAATGTGCCTTCTCCATACCTTGCTGGATATGAACTGTAAAATAAAGAGCTGAGGATAGCAGTGGAGACATCACTGTAGATATGGAGGAATGTAATCATGTAGGGTCTACGGTTTGCTACCTGGGCTCTTTTGGGAGGCACTCTCTTCCAAGTCTCAGACTCCCAGCTATGATAGAGTAAAAATTAGTCCCCCCTCAATGAGTTCTGTGGGGAAGGATGAGAGTGGTACTGTGAGAAACACTCTGTTTAGTCCCAGAGATGCAGCTATCGACTGCATCTCTGATAAATGAATGAACTCTGTGTTCCAAGGCCTGGGGATACAAATACATGGTGAGAGTCAGGAAAATAACTCACCAGTCACACATAGCTGCAGTCACAGAGTGGGTACTCAGTATGCTTTATGATTTACTTCCTTCTTTATAACTGTGCTACCATAGGTAGAATTTTCATCNCTCTCTTCCAAGTCTCAGACTCCCAGCTATGATAGAGTAAAAATTAGTCCCCCCTCAATGAGTTCTGTGGGGAAGGATGAGAGTGGTACTGTGAGAAACACTCTGTTTAGTCCCAGAGATGCAGCTATCGACTGCATCTCTGATAAATGAATGAACTCTGTGTTCCAAGGCCTGGGGATACAAATACATGGTGAGAGTCAGGAAAATAACTCACCAGTCACACATAGCTGCAGTCACAGAGTGGGTACTCAGTATGCTTTATGATTTACTTCCTTCTTTATAACTGTGCTACCATAGGTAGAATTTTCATCGTCTTTCTAAAGAGGAAATCAATTTCTAACAAAAGAATGCAGCCTAGGAAAAGTCTCTTGCCTGGTGGAGGGACTATGACCTTTGGATCTCTACGAGACTTGGCATTTAGTGTCTGGTATAGTGGGGACCGTGCATGAGGGTGTGAGTGACAGAGTTTAGGGGGGAAAGAAGAGGGACTTGGAGAGAATGAGAGAAATGCAGAAAACACAAGATGTTGCAAAGCTGAATGAGAGTATGTGATTGTTTTCAAAGATGCTTCCATCTGTGTGTTCACAAATCTGCCCCCTGTTGACCCAGCTTTGCTTTTGTCATCCTGAGTCTTGCCAGTAGTGCCAACCAAGAGGGTAAAATTCCCCCAGGTATCTGTGGTCTCCTTCCCTCCTCTTACCTTCACTGACTTGTGCCCTATCTTATCAATCACAAAACCTTGGACCTTTGTGGACCCTGTCCAAACAAATGTAGTGATTTTATCTTGATCCAGTATCTTGTACCCGTATTATAGATCGAGCCTCAGACTCTGTATCTCCTTAGTTCTTTATCCAGAGTCCTTGCTAACTTCATTGGGCCGTAGCACAATCTGTCTTGTCTGGTTCGTAAGGCAGAGGCAGCAAATGTATGCCTTTTCTTTTAAGAGTTGTCAGTAAGAGATGTGTACAATGAGGAAAAAGCAAAATTCATCTTCATCAGTGTGTGGGTGAGTTTTTAGGCTGTATGAGAATTTATTGCCTAAATTTATTAACTAACTTTTAAAATCCACCTGGAAGCTTGGAACAACTTAAAAAGTATAGCTAAAGTGTCTCCTAACAAGTAATGTGTACGACATAGACTCCCTCCTTGTATTGGAGCAGCATCCAGCATCTGAGACTAAGTACTAGGATCAATGTTCTTTCACCTTTACAAGCTCTGTTCTCATGAATGTTTCTATTTTAAAACAAGCAATTCAAAAATTTTATCTTGTTGCAATAAAAGTGACTATGGGCAGGTCCTGATCCTTACAGGATTTTTCAACTGTGCCAGGTCTGTCTGCCAATTAATGTAATAATGTGTGAAGTGACCCAGAAGACCCTTGGGTCTATGTCATAATGCAGGCAGAGACCAGTTATCACTGCACAGTATAAGCCACTTGAAAAATTAAAACAAAACTGCTTTTTTTCTTAAAGGTGGCTCAGAGGGTTAAAACAGAGTTAAAATTAAAAATAACAATAGGAAAATCAACAATGAATTAAAATAAAGAAACAAAATAAATTTATGGATATAAGAAACAAAGCTTGGTAACAGTAGTTTTTAGACTTTATAGAAGAGCACAGTATGCTTTGAAATTTGAGAGTGTATATCTGCTCTTCACTATAATGCTGTGCACATGAACTCATTTAAGCACAACTGTGTACACTCCTTGGTACATTAACTCCTCCTCAGGGTAACACTCTCATTGACCATCTTCTCAGAGAGCCTTAGAGTGCAGAAAATGTGCAATGCACAGCCTAAGATGACATCTGCTATAGTCCTCTTAGAAACTGAGATAAAGACAAAGTCATCAAAGGGAAATGGTACTGGAACCAATTCTTAAATGGTGAGGTTATCAGCCAAACATATAGTGTGTATGAAGTGAACTCCCTTGATTTCAGTTAAGAAGTTTGAAAGAGTTTTTCTAAGAAAGATGACTCATTGGGGCTCAAGACATTGGTTTGGGAGGTATCTGAGCTGCTTTAATCTGAATTCTGATTCTTATAATATTTATGATTTGGAAGAAAATTGGTGACATTTTTTGTAACAATTTCCAAATCTAGGTATCTTAGGTTCATTGTCATAAGCAAACATGTCAACAGAATGACTAACAAAGTAATCATAACAATTTATAAAATAGGAGTCTTTCTTAGTAACTGATATCAGCACTAGGTGAGCAGTCAGCAACGATACAGAAAAACTAAGGCTCAGTAAGAGATAACACCTATACAAAACTCCAGTCAAGAGGAGTAGAACACACACACACACACACACACCACACTTCTTATATTTTCCTGGAGAAGCACTTTAACTAACTAAGCTGAGGCCAGGGATTTATACACACACTTCTTAAAGCAGCAGGATATATCTGACTCTATCATAATTTACTATTAGGGCATCAAACAGACCTGGACATATTTAAAGAATTCAACTCATACAGTATGTTCTCTAGCTACAATGGAATCTGTAGTGATAGGAGCGGCGGGCTGGCCTGCTTTTCGTCCCACCCAGTTCTTGCACGGCTAGCTTATACCCCGAAATAACAACACACAAATTGTATTCATTTAAGCACTGCCTGGCCCATTAGCTCTGGCCTCTTACTGGCTAACTCTCTCATCTTAATTAACCCATATCTAGTAATCTGTGTATCACCACNTGTATCACCACGGGGTCATGGCTTACCGGGAAGATTCTAACCCACGTCCATCTTTGGCCAGAGTTTCATGCGTCTGCCTGACTGTGCTTTCTTCCTCCCACAATTCTGTTCTGCCTACTCCACTCACCTAAGGGCTGGCCTCTCAAAAGGCCAAGGCTGTTACTTTATTAACCAATGAAAGTAACAGTTAGATAGAAGACATTCCTACATCAGGAATCACCCTGGAAGTATGTCATAGAAGGATAAGAAATTCTCCAATTATTTGTGTCTTTCTCTTCTTTTTTTCCTCCCTCCCTCCCTCCCTCCCTCCCTCTCTCCCTCTCCCTCTATGTTTCTTCTTAGAAATAGGATTCCTCTGTGTGGCAATGGCTGCCCTGGAACTCGGTCCTTACACTAAGCTGGCATCAAACTCACAGAGATCTGCCACCACTGCCCCACTGAAGCACAATTTTAGAAGTTAACTCTTTGGCCTGGAATTAGCAACTGTGAGCAGGAGCCTTGGAACCACCCTACCTCCACCCTCTATTTTTAGCAGTTCAGGATTAGGTTAGTGCAAAATCAGGCACCATCTTCGGTTCCTACCTGCTGGACCCCC